>JAZGTJ010006251.1:14186-25393 GCA_036877575.1 Botia almorhae | reverse complement strand
AAAAACATGTTAATATTACTATCGTATTAAATATTGCAATAAAATGTAATATTGCAATCCAGACAGTTAAGACGTAATCTGATTTTTCAATGACAATATTTATTATAAGTGCAAGTTATGTTGACTGATAAAAAAACCCTGTTCATTACTTTAGAGTAGCTGAACTGTGTGTGTGTGTGTGTGTGTAGAGCGCTCCCACCTGTTTGAGAAAAGCAGAGAAATGATGAACACACACACTGGTGTGTGCACTGGCAGCTACATGTATGATGAACACACACACTGGTGTGTGCACTGGCAGCTACATGTATGATGAACACACACACTGGTGTGTGCACTGGCAGCTACATGTATGATGAACACACACACTGGTGTGTGCACTGGCAGCTACATGTATGATGAACACACACACTGGTGTGTGCACTGGCAACTACATGTATGATGAACACACACACTGGTGTGTGCACTGGCAGCTACATGTATGATGAATACACACACTGGTGTGTGCACTGGCAGCTACATGTATGATGAACACACACACTGGTGTGTGCACTGGCAGCTACATGTATGATGAACACACACACCTGTTTGAGCAAAGCCAGCACATACAGAGGGAAGAGACGCAAAGCAGCAGGGGCAATCAGACCGGAGGGCTGGATGTTTGAACCATTAGCGCGATACGCTGCTAAACAATCCACCACTGCATTGACTAATGCGTCTCTCGCATCAGACAGACTGGAGGCGATAGAGCGATCAATAGCTGCAGAGAGAGAGAGAGAGAGAGGTAAGCTATTTAATACAAGAATGATGTAAACCAAAGAAAAATAGCTACAAAATTTACAAGCAAAAGTGTGGAAAAATCATTACACTGTATGTGTGTGTGTGTGTGTGTGTGTGTGTTGTTGAACTCACCCATGTTGGCCAGCAGGCAGGTGATGGCCTGAACATCTGCTCCAGCAAACACATCGTTCAACTGACTGACCACTGGCAGACACAGAGTGTGCACTCTGATTCGACGTTTACCTGTCAATCATACACAAACACCACTTACAGACTAGCAGTTAACGGGCTGGCCACGCCCATAAAATCATGTTTGCCACATATTTGTCATTTACACACAATAAAGGTGTGAAAACAATAAACAGCAATACTAATGAACAGAGAGTCAAGAAAACAACCAATCACAACAATTTAAATGGATCTGAAAACCACATTGCCAGATATGCAGTCACACTGGTTCACCTTTGCTGGACGTGTACAGAAGAGCCGCCTGAAAACACACCAGCGACGTGTCGGCTAAACTCTCCTCGATGGACATCTGCACAGCAAAACCAGAGTCTGGATTCACATTGGCCAGAGACAGCAAATCAGTGGAGCGCACAAAAAAGTTGCCATGGAAAGTGTGAATGGACAAGCCTGTTGACCAATCAGAGAAAGCGTTACTTAAACCAGAAGTCCATTTCAAACACCCAGTTCTAAAAACAGCCTTGTAGAACTGCTTAAGACAGATGTCAATCACAACAAAAGCGGCTCAGGATTGGCTGAGATATCTCTGCCCCCTCACCTTTGGTGCACCTGATCCTCATAACAGCCTCAAATCCGATCTTTCGGGTGAGGTAGCGCTGAAGATCCTTCTGGAACTTCTGTCTCTGCGCTGGGTTGTGAAGGTGATGGAAGGAAGGATAGTAAAAGACGCTCCCTGCTGAGTATTTGGACACACAAGCTGCACGAGAGGGAGAAATGTCTCTTAACACACAAGGCTGAGACAGAATGCTGAGTGTGTGTGTGTGTGTGTGTGTACCTAAAGAAGCCAGGTCTGAGTACTGAGAGCTGAGTAAGAACAAATCCACTCCGATCTGCTGACCAGAACAATCCAGAGCCAGTTTCTTATAAAAGTCGGTAGCTGGACCCAAATGCTGAACGTTCTGAACATAAACCAACAAATAAAACCACATAAACATTCAGCCTTTATAATGCTGATACTCCTTTAAACACAAGAAATAAGGTTTATAGTCACATGCTTAAAAATATCATACAGTAATACAGAAAAGTGTAACGCTCAGTAAAACAAAAAAGAGCAATGCAAATCATTTTAAAAATGAATTTCTGTTTAAATGTATTGTTCTGATACATTGTTATTATCCTCTTAGTGTGTTTATGCCTTCTGTGTACGTGAGATAAACATTTATAAACGTGTGAAGATGTGGTGAAGAGGTTGCAGATCTTTTACAGATATGAAACAGTTTTGCTTAAGCCAGCCAGCAGCTAGTAAACATGAGCATAAAGGCACAAACTGCTGTTGCCACTTTACATTCAGTCAGAAAGGCACTTCCTGTTCTCTGAGAACAGATTTGTTGCTGGTGGTCAAAAGTCCAGCAGTGGAGAGATTTTTCAGTTACCTTGTTGCTGGACCGTTGGTTGGGGTCTTCTCGTGACTGCAGGTGTCCAGGGCCGAGCGTGGGCAGCTGGGACTGAAACACAGAAACTCTGCCTCCTGTCGGGGACATGAGTTTATACGCCGCCTGTAGAGCCGGACCTAGTGCGCTCTGAGTCTCACGTGTGTGTGAGAACATGCCCGGCATAGAGTTTAACAGGTCCTTCACCAGCTGCACACACACATACACTGTTATTCTGTGACAGATAATCCAGCTGCCCAAAACATCAAATGAAACTTATGTTTACTTCTCTGTACATAAATAACATAACCCAACCCTAACAGAGAACATTCCGCATCTTTACAGACATGAGCTCTCACACAAGATCAGTCAGTGTGTGTGGGGATTTGTACCTCTTTACTCTCTTTGAGGTTCACCAGCAGACTGTCGTGTGTTGGGATGAAAATATCTAACAGAATCAAACAGAAACATCTCGAATGAGAAACCAGACAACTGCTGTTCTTATCTCATCTCAAATGCCATACATCATTACAAACACACACCTGTTTGTACAACTGTCTTTGTGAGGACATTCATTGACACAACAGAATCTCTTGCCCCTTACCCTAACCTTAACCACCACAACTAACTGCCCATCTAACCTAAACCCTTATCCTAAACCCAATTCAAACCTTAACCGTAAAACCTTGAAGTCTTCACCCTCAAACAGCCCTTTAAAGGTGTCAGAAAGTGAGGACCGGACTAAATGTCTCACTTTACTCTTTCTGTCCTCACTGATGATGTAACTGCTCACAAAGATAGATGTACAAGAACACACACACTTGTGTGTGCACTGGCAGCTACATGTATGATGAACACACACACTTGTGTGTGCACTGGCAGCTACATGTATAATGAACACACACGCTGGTGTGTGCACTGGCAGCTACATGTATGATGAACACACACGCTGGTGTGTGCACTGGCAGCTACATGTATAATGAACACACACGCTGGTGTGTGCACTGGCAGCTACATGTATGATGAACACACACACTGGTGTGTGCACTGGCAGCTACATGTATGATGAACACACACACTGGTGTGTGCACTGGCAGCTACATGTATAATGAACACACACACTGGTGTGTGCACTGGCAGCTACATGTATAATGAACACACACACTGGTGTGTGCACTGGCAGCTACATGTATGATGAACACACTGAAAGCTGCCACTTCATTTGTGAATTCTGAACATTATAAACACACGTGATTTCTGCTGATAAATTACCATCAATATCAGAGACCACAAGCATCTGTGGCTGAGACAGACCCTCCTGCAGGTTATAGAAGTGAACCGTGCTGTCGAACGTCACAAACCCGATGCGTGTGCGTGTATCCCCTGGCAACCTGAGAAACACACACTCGGTCATGTCTGAGACTCATGAACACTCATGATCTGAGTCACGTCTGCTGTCATATCTTACTTTTCCAGGTTGTCCAGTAATGACTGACAGAACACATTCAGGTAACCCGACTCCACAGCATTGTGGGATACGTCCAACACAAATAGGTACACAGCAGGCTGAGGAGGCCGCAGCTAGACACAGAGACAACGTGTCAGAATGTGAGAGTGTAACATATGATCTTAAACACACATACACACACTCACTCACCATGTAGTCAGAGGAGGCGATGAATTCCACAGTGGAGTTCTGCACCTCCGGTCTTTTGTGAGGTTCACCGTATGACCGAGTAACAGGATTATACATGAACTCATCAGGAACTGACCAGAACAACATCAAGACATTATCACATCATTATCAAAAATAGAATAGAATATTTTGTGAATATTTGAATTTAAGGGTCATTTTTGGAAGGATAGACTAAACACTAACTTAAAACTAATCCAGTACACCTGCAAAGCTCTTACCATCATTAACTCTATAACACAGGTTACACTTCCACCTGCGCTGGTCTAGAAATGACACGAAAGGGTTAATATATGTCCGACAGGAGCGACAGCGAACGATAGTGTTGGAGGTGATGACCGGTAACTGCTGCAGAGAGAGCGAGCGGGGAGAGAGAGAATATTAGATCTGTATTATCATTTATCATGATTTAATATTAACGGAGATAAAAGTGAAGGAACAAACATATCAAATGCCTGTCATTCAGACAAAATGACAGGCATTTGATAAAACTGTTTAAACACTTACTGAAATACAACTGTTTCTAAATGACCCATTTTTCAGCATATTGTCAATAAACAGTCTTTTATTCTATTGAATAAGTTGTGAATATCACATGTCCGGGTACTGTAGATGCTGCAGCGTTTGTATCTGGTTCTTACAGCAGTTGTTTGGAATTTAAACTCCACAGAAAATAACTTTTGCAAGTTTATGTTTTAAACAGAGATTGTGGTAAAGAGGAAAAAGATACAGATGGGAGATTGCTGCTTTAATTCGCACCTTCCAAAAGACATTTGATTTACAAGCAGAGTTTAATCTTGATTATGAATATGGGTTTGTATTTTAAGTGGACAAATGTAAACGTATCAAAGCTGAAGTCTGACGGATGCTTCTGTCTTACTGTCAAATCTCTGAAGGGATGTAGCAGCAGACCAAGAGGCAAACGAGCTTTATTCAATAGAGCCTGATTCTGAGGAACATTAGAGAGAGTACAGCGAAACGTGCTGAGAGAGAGCCAGGGAGAGAGACATATAGAAAGAGAGACATAAAGAGAGACAGAGAGAGAGAGACACAAAGAAAGACAGAGAGATTATTACATATTAATATATTGCATATTTTAATATTGTATTATATTGTGTTCCTGTAGCTAAACTGGTGGAGCATTGCATTAGCATTGGCTTTGATTCCCAGGGAACATTCATATGAATAAAATGTACATCTTAAATGTACACTTAAGTTTACCTTTGTGTAAATCACCTGCCAACTGCACAAATGAAGGAGAAATGTATATTTCTTGTCACTACATGTTTTATATATAATGCTTTGGCAATACTGTAACTAAATACAATCATGCCAATAAAGTACTTTAATTAAAAACAGAGAGAGACCGAGACCGTTTCTCTTGTCATCCACAATGAATAACACACAGTTGCAGAGCTGCATGTGTTTACACCTGTGGTGTCAAACCACAACCGTCTACTGACACAGGTGAGCAGTGAGAGTATTTCCTGCTCTTCAGTTCATCTCTTGAAATGTGTTTAACTTCTGAGGTTTCAGTGTTCTGATCATTCTCTGTATGTGCTGAATACTCATGACTGCAGTGAAAGCACAGAGGCTGATGATGGTAATGAAGCCCCACGGCACACAGGTGTGTCTCTGCTGTCTTACTCTGGGCTGCAGTTCACCCTGCGCAGGTCACTGCTCAAGTTGGGCTCAGGGGGAGCTGTGTGTTTGGGGGGGAGAATGTTTCTCTCCTGAAGTAAATTCACAGGTCTCAAGGTCTCCATCTCCATCTCAGGAACACCACTGAGACCCCCTAATGCTGACGACAACTCTGACAGAGATGGGAAAGGCTACACACACACACACACACACACACACACACACACACGTTTTAGAAACACTTCCTAAACTACATTCAGACAAACAGCAACCTAACATCTGAGCACTGACCTGTGAATAGGGCTGATATCCTGATTGGTTGTAGCCTCCGTAAGAGGAGGGGCCCTCTGGTCTGGGGGCAGGGTTCTGCTGGTAAGCAGGATGCATGGTTGGATAATTGTAGCCGAGGGGTGGGGCCTGTCTGGCAGGAACAGCTGTGGGAGCAGCTGAGAGATCTAATGAAAGACAGAAAATAAGTGAGTATGTCAGTAAATTAATGATGTGTGGATTTTGCACTGAGCTGTCACATGGTGTGTTGTGGGTGTACCTGGGTAACTGCCGCCCTCCAGTGACTCATAACTGTTGGGAACTGGAGAGGCGCTGCCTGTGGTTGTAGAAGAGCTGTCTCCACCTGTAAGAGATAACACACACACACACACACACACAGTTTTAATTGTTGTCTTGCAAAATGAAATCTGAGCCCAGTTTTAAGGCCAGGGTGAACAGAGTTTTAATTGGAACTTTTTGTTCAATAAAGGTTTCTGAATTTGGTTCAGAGGAACTCAAGAGTGAAAACTCCCTCAGTGTTCTCCTAGCTTCATCTCTCTGATATGAATTATTATTACAGAATGAGGATTCTCAGGACAGAACACACACTATTAAACCTCAGCAGAGCATAATCTAACATTACAGACTGTGATTGGCTAATCTGCTGATCAAACTATGTATGTCATGCCATGCAGTGCTGACACTGAGAAACAGCATCAAAACCAGAATCACAGCTGTGAGAACTCAAGTGTTCTCTCAGGAGCATCTCAAAACCCACTGTTCACACACACACACACACACACACACACACACAGTGATCAAGACTGCAGAGTGCAGGACATCCAGCGAGTGTGTGTTGAGTGTGTGCTGTCAGGCTTGGACATGACACATCCAAACTCCTCATGAGAAAACACACAGTTATAATGAAGAGCTAAATATAAACCAGCTCACCACTCACACATTTACAGATCACAACAGGGCCCCTGTACACACACACACACACACACACACACACACACACACACCGCCAATAAAAGACCTCTGTGTACGACCCATGGTCTTTAATATGACATATATAACTGTTATTTAGTTACTGATAAGGCAAATAGCAATTATAGAAACTGTATAAAAGCAATAAGAATCATTGTATTTTAGATGCACAAGAAACTAAAGAACAGAAAGAGCTGTCAGTCAACTGAATCACACTGTACCAGACGCTTTCAGTGTGAACACTTCAGAATCAGTGTCAATCTGTGTGTGTGTGTGTGTGTGTGTGTGTGTGTAAGAGAGAAAGACAGAGTGGGTGTGTAACACTCACTAGAAAGACACAAGGAGAGAGCACATTAGTATTCTAAGCCAAAAGAGTGTGTGTGTGTGACATGGCACACTTAACACCACTCTGTAAAGCCAGAAAAGAAAGATAATCATAAACACAACAAAAACACAGTGTGTAAGTTTTACGGTGCTTGGAAATTTCAAGGGGATGAAGGCAAGAACCAAAAAAAGAGGCAACAGGAGAATATGTGAAAGTGTAATTGCTTGAAGGCAGCAGAATATGCACATCTGTGTACATTACACAGGAAGATGGAGATATGAAGAAATGACAAATGAAGGAGGAATAAGAGCCAAAGCAGACCTGCTTCTTCATCTTCATCATCCTCTTCATCATGATCAGAACTGGATGAGAAATGATCGCCCGCGACCGAACTAACAGAGTTACTGAGACCACGGTCACCATACAGTAGCCCTGAAATACAGTAACCATCAGAGAGTGACATACAGAATAAATACAGAGAGAGAGAGAGAGAGAGAGAGAGAGAGAGCGAGAGCGAGAGATGGAAGTTTTTATACTCCAAACCCAGATGAGGATGACACAAACAAATCCCAAAAGCAAAGACTGATGACTGAATCTTAAGCAGAATGGTATGAAGACTTCTCCATCCATGACAGAGGCATTGAGAAATTACAGCCAAAATATAACGCCCATTTAACTTTTGTATGTAACATTTCTGAATCATAATATGCCATGAAAGAACGTAGGGAGGGACTTGATTTTATACATCGAGATTTACTGGATGGTAAAAAAAAGGGCGGTCCACACCAGAACGGAGTCAAAACTGAAAGTTGCAGTGGAAAACTAAATCACGTAGCAAGAAAAACGGAATCACGTAGCACACACACACACACACCCATGCATGCACGCACTGACACAAACACACACACACACACACACACCCACAAACACAATCAGCATCAAAACAAAGGGAATAGAACTACAGTATGATATGAAGATGCACATGACAGTTAATTCTCCTGTGAAAGCAGCTCTTTTGTACCTGGATGGTGTTGTGGTGAAGAATGCACAGAGGTACCGGGGGTTCCTGGGGGCGGTCTCTCTCTGTTAGGGGCCTCTGAGGTGGGAGGGGCCCCAGCATAAGGATAACTCATAGGAGTGTGAAGGTTTTGGTCATAGTGTTGAACTATAAAAACACCAGATACAACACAATCCACATGTTAAAGCATAAGTCTACAAAGGAAAAGTTAACACATTAGAAGAGGGCATATTATATAATTAAACAAACCTGCATTTGATTGGCCATTGACAGTAGCTAACTGGCTGAAAGGTGGAGCTTCATAGCCTGCATGAGCTGGTATGGGCGTGACCCCATTTCCTTGAGGATATTGTTGCAAAGAGTTCTGGGTAGGTGGTGGAGGCATTATATTAGAAACTGGTGGTTGCCCGGGGACAGTCTGAGAGGATCTCAGGGTCCCATACTGACTGCTCCCGGGCGGTGATGGGTAAGACACGATGGGGTACAGTGGGGCACCACTGGATGCTGGTACCAAGCTGGGCTGCAGCTGCTGAGTTTGCACCTGTGAGGGGTGACTGTACTGCTGTGTGTAGTATCCAGCTGGCACAGCGTACGTCGTGACCGGCTGGAATGATTGTCCAGGGTGTTGGAGAGGTGCTCCAGACGCAGGGGTGCTAGAGGTGGAGTACTGATGGGCAGGGGGGTGACTTCCTAGCACCGGTGGGTATGGAGATGGACTGGAGCTGTTCTGATAGTAGTTTAAACTATAGTCTGTGCTGCTAATTGCGACTTTAGCAGTCGGGGGAGCGCTGTGTCCTGTCACAGTGGGGTAAACCTGGGGCGGAGCAGAGTTATGGAAGCTGGATGATGGATGCATGGCAGGGTACGTCAGTCCTGGGCCTGTCAAAAAACAACATGTCAATACGATTTCTGTGACCGTCACATAAATGTCATCCTAATAAACAAATACTGTCAACATTCCTCAATAGACAAATCACAGGTTTTATGTAAAATGATCTCAGAATTTAATAACAGGTTAATCATACAGCAATTAAACTTCAACTTCAAATAAATGCTGGAACTAATGCCACACTACTGACTGACTATCACATGAATGAAGTATAGCTCATTTTTACATTTGGACAGCTTAGACCTGTCACTCTATTCACTGTCGAGTATATAAATGACAAACATTAGAAAATACAAACCTTATTGTGAACATTATCACTTACATAAGCACAAACCCCTAAAACACAACACAGTTTAATGGTAATACAGTGATCATTATACTAGCATACATTAAACAATTCAGTCCTGACAGTTTACCGTGCCAACGTGTTTCAACCAAATATTCAAATGTGTGTTCACTGGAATATTCAATGAGTGTTTTATAAATTGTGCTGAGAGGATATTTTAAGCAAAACAGTGACCGTGTGTGCATATGACAACACATATGACAATGTTTATGATTAATAATGTTGCTCTTCAACATAACAATCAGAAGAGATGAACAATCCTCACCACAAGATCAGACGCCGTACCTGATGTAAACTAGCTGCTAACACGCTAATCGCAGCAGGTGCATTATACTGAGACTGGTTAAAATTATTCAAAACAGCCAAAACCGCTGTATGATTGTAATTAGTGTACAGAACCAAATGCCACGAAAACAATGTTGTCTACAGAGACTGGCAGGTGGAAGTGTCCGCCTCAGCAGCGCAGGTGCTTCAGTCTAGCGCTAGTTCAGGCCTGTTGCATTAGATTCTGATTTAGCATTTAACATCATCTAGCATTTCGCGTATTCTCTCAGCTCGCTGTTGATCGTTGCAGCATCTCTCATGTGTGTGAAGGTGAGTTTCTGCTAGCTTGACTTTGATATGTTAACTGTTAACTGTAATCCCGCACCATTCTGACAGGCCGCCGCCGTCGACGTTCCCCCTCCGTTCTGTGTCGAGCCGTAATTCTTCCCAGACGCGTTGGGATTCGTGTAGCCCGGTGTGGACATCCCTCTCCTCGTCTGGATCCTCAACAGTGTAATACAAAACAAACAGCACCAACGTTAGCAGATGTTGGTCTCCATCGACCTGCTCGCAGCGGAGCGGAGATTCTGACCGACTGACGATTAGCGGTCGAGAATTGACAGCTTTTCAAAATAAAAGTCTTAAAATAAACGTGCCGCTATACTAACTGAAAATACCGAATACCGATATTCTGAGAGGTGCATTTGTTTTCATCCTTACAAACTAACAGAAGGCACAGTGGCAACTTGACAGAATTATGTTATAAACGTTTTAAAAAATAAACAACTAAATGAATAGAAGACAACTAGTTGAAATGTAAAAAAACAAAAGCTTTGATAATAACACATTCTAATAAAAGAATAAAGAGAAAATAAAAAAAGACAAAAAATATAACCAGTACTAGTAAAAAGCTTTGATGGACATTTTGCTGGAGATAATTAAGAACTAAAAGTGATTTACATAAAAAATAACAGCAAGAAGTGATTGGCAGAACCAGACTCTGTTACATGTTCTTGATACAGCAAACCATACGCAGTTCCTTCCATATTACAGTAAGTCTCCACAAGAGTGTCACACTGTTGTGTGTGTAACAGTGACAAAGCAAAAGCAAACACTTTCATGTGAGCATGTAGCATTTAATTACGCACATGCAGGTAAACTAATACTACTAATCACGCACATGCAGGTAAAATAATACTACTCATCACGCACATGCAGGTAAAATAATACTATTAATCACGCACATGCAGGTAAAATAATACTACTAATCACGCACATGCAGGTAAAATAATACTACTCATCACGCACATGCAGGTAAAAATAATACTACTCATCACGCACATGCAGGTAAAAATAATACTACTCATCACGCACATGCAGG
>JAZGTJ010006251.1:0-14083 GCA_036877575.1 Botia almorhae | reverse complement strand
ACTACTAATCACGCACATGCAGGTAAAATAATACTACTAATCACGCACATGCAGGTAAACTAAAACTACTAATTACGCACATGCAGGTAAAAATAATACTACTCATCACGCACATGCAGGTAAAATAAATCTTTTTACTAAAAAGAAACATCACTGGTTAAAAAAATATTTATTTTCAATATTTATACATGTTCTCAATACAAAGCTGTACAACAGACTTGTGTAGTTTAATGAAGCGCCAGGCTTCCTAAGGGTGATTTTAATTAAAAAAAGTACCCCATTTTACTTCTATAATGTACCTCTATAATCTACCTCTAGCACAAATTATGAAAGTAAATAATATAAATTTTGATTTCATGTTAACTTCATTAAAAAAATCATAACATCACATAATAAATTTTTTAGAACCCATTACAGTGGTGAACTAAAATAACGAACACTGTTTTTATTTAGACACACAGTAATTGTGCAACATATTGTTATTTTTGCAAATTTCAGTTTCTTTGCATTGCAGTTAGTTTTATTTTATAATGATTTTGAAATGTCTGCATTGCATTGTATCATTTCCTCCCGTTTGGTCACATCACTTCCTGTCTGTCATTACAGAACTGCGTCACTGGTGTATGATGGATTGCCGAGCCCTCCTGCTTCACTTATACTTCCTTTTCCACATGACCGTCGTCGCCACAGTAAAACTGCCACCAGGGTTAGCAGCACCAGGATGCTGACGCCCCCCCCAATGGCTCCGGTGCTCAAAGCCACATGGTCGGGCACTGGGGGCTCATATTGGGCACATGACTCTTCACTGGCCCCCACCTCGTTCACTGCCAACACACAGACTGTCTCTCCAACCTTCAGGCCTGGCACGGCACCATTTCGCAGGTACTGCCCAAAAACCTGCTGTTGCCCGTCCTTACCTCTCAGAGTCACTTTATAATGTGTGACAGTAGAGTGTGGAGAACACCAGTGCACCATCACCCGCCCCGAGTGCTCCTGCTTGATCTCCCGAAGCTCTGGAGGCTCGGGCCTCTCCTGCGGGCCTGTCAGCCCTGGACAGAGGCAGCCCGTCTGGGCCGAAATCTCAGCACAGGGGGTCAATTGAACCACACAGGGGTCATAGTCACAGAGACGGGGAATTGCATGAGTAGAGGTGGCCCCAGGCAATTGGGGGGTGAGGGTTGTCACTGAGCCTTCTTCATCATAGTCGTCCTCGACTTTAATGACACGAACGCGTGTGCTGGGAGACTGGAGCAAAGATGGACGGACAGATGCGGGGCAGACGGATTCTGACAGGAGCAGCAGCATCAGTAATGTGATATGTGACCCCACAGACATCTTGATTCTGTAACAAATACATTTACAACTCTTTTGATTAAAACACAACAACACAAGCCACAGAAATGTAGTAATTTAATCATTTTAAGTCAACATGGCATCAAAATGATGATCATACACTCTTAAAAATAAAGGTTCTTAAACGAACCATTTCTTTCTTTTTGTAATCTAAATTCTGTAGTTTCTGGTCTTGTTGTTAATAATTCATTGATGTATGCATGAAAATATGATTTATATTTAGCGTTCTCTCACACTACAGTACATCACATAACAGGGAAACTCATGCTGTTTGTTGACTTTAAAAATGCTGTCTGATGTGAATCATCTCTTCTGGATTTAATTAAAGCTAAACTAAACCTCAGGGTGTATTTTTACCAGTGGACACACACTGAGCACTGCTCACACACATCTGACAGCACTGAAGTTATGACCCTGCGCCTGAGAGTTACGGTGGGAAGCCCAACACAGCCCATTAGAGGCAAGAGAGATCCTGCTTTTCAGGAACAACGCTTGATGCCAGTTTGATAAAACTTCACTCAGAATAAAGATAAAAGTTCATTTGACACACACTGACAATTCTAACCCAGCCTACAATTTTTACCATGGTAACCACTGGGACCATGAAAATATGCAAAGCATCACTATTGTTATTACTTATAATATTATGCTATTACTTATAACTTTTAACCAACTAAATGGTGAATGAATATGATGAAAAGATTTAGATAAAGCAGAGATCCAGGCCATATCTACCCCATTTGGGCTAGTAGGTTCCACCCACAGCACCTTAGCAACTGCATAGCAACACCCTGGCAACCAGCCATAACACTCCTAGCATTGTGAAAGCATGTTTTGTAAGGCCAAACCCTCATATTTTCTTTAGGAACTGTACAAATTTAGTTTTTAGTTAATATTATTACAATAAAAGTTGGTGTTAGCCACCACTTTTATAAAAAAAGAAATAACAGAAAGATTATGAAAACTATGTTAATAGGATGATCCCATAACAATTTATTACAGTTTGACAGTAGCAATATTAACAATAGTAACCATAGTATTTTAGCAGAAACTCTGGTTACCATGGTAAAAACAGTCCAGTAGTGCTCGTCATGGAAACCTGTAGCCTTAGCAGACAAATAAAACTCATAGAATTATTACTGTACCTGTATGATATCCTGAGAGTTTCTGCTCTTGATGAATGAGATCTTTCCTCCAGTATTTGTCCAGCGTTTCACTCAGTCTGGAAGCTTTCTTTCCTATTAGCCTTTTTTATTTTCCTCCCACTGAAGTTCCCTCCCTTTGTACACTCCCTCACTTGTCTGCTACCCTCCCACCATTCTGTCTGTCTCTCTCTCTCTTTATGCAACACTTCCATCTTTTAGCCCTTGTTTTCTTCAGGTTCTTTCTGCCCCTCAATACTACCCCCCAACCCCCATGTTCTAGTTCAAGTTTGTTTGTGAGTGTTACTGAGTTCTACTCTGCATGCTAATGTCTCATCCAGACGCAGCTGGACACATGCTAGGACTCATCTGACTCCTGTGTGTGTGTGTGTGTGTGTGTGTGTGTGTGTGTGTGTGTGTGTGTGTGTGTGTGTGTGTGTGTGTGTGTGTGTGTGTGTGTGTGTGTGTGTGTGTGTGTGTGTGTGTGTGTGTGTGTGTGTGTGTGTGTGTGTGTGTGTGTGTGTGTGTGTGTGTGTGTGTGTGTGTGTGTGTGTGTGTGTGTGTGTGTAGGCATGTGTGAATTTGCCTTTTAATAAATAGTTTATGTTGGTGGTAGAGGGGTTTCCATACTATTTAAGAAAGACAGAACCTATTCACTGTTAGTTTCCTCTGTCGTAGAATCACACACACAACTGTCCAGAATTTTAACCACATTAACTGTTCATATCGTTATATCTTTAGATCTGTGTTTTTACAGATACAGAGTGTCAAATTCATGATTAAAAACCTAGCAACCACTCAGAGAGAAGCACTACTATAAAAAAGTACTACAAAACCATAAAGCAACACATTACAAACCACTCGTTTGTTCTTATTAAAGTCACAATACTTTCAGGGTGAGATGAGACAGGATTAGCTCCTGAGTGTGAATGATTCTATACTGAGAGTCAAACACACTCTCATACTGACTCACACTGTCAGAGTCATGAGTTACACTATCACAGGCTGAAGATCTGTGACAGACATGCAGGATCATGTCCAGTGAACACAGTATCTATGTGTGCGTGAGCAGAAAGACTAAACACACATATTCAGTGTCTGAACACTGTCGGGAGTGTACAGAACCTGTCTTTGATAAATCAATATATATGAGACAGGGGCTAGTGCGCTTTTATATCTTACAGTCCTGGTGAAAACTATTCAGCTACTGAACATTCTACTGTTAATGCTCAGGAAAAAAATACTGTTTCCAGTTCCAGCAGTGGGGCATGTTGTCACACTACACAGGTAGTCACAGCGTGAACATGCTGTTTATTGACACAGATTTGAGGATAAAACCTATGTTAGGTGGTATTTTATGAATACAAAATGTAATATTATCCAAACAGCCAAATTTAACAATGACATACAAAAACCTACTGTTCTGGGCAACAGATGTTGTTGTTAATCAACTGTACAAAATTCCAGCATGTAAAAACTTGACAAAAATAAATTGTATCCCAGAAACATAAGCTTTATATATTGTACATAGATACACACACACACACACACACACACATGTATGTATAAATATATATATATATATATATATATATACATATATGGCTATTTTACAGCCAGACATTACTTGACATGATTTGATTAACAGACAGCAGGTGAAATCACTCATGACTACAGTCAAAACACTGAAAGAAAAACAGACAGCTGCTTATGTGGCATATGCATCATCACCCTCTCTCTGTCTCTCTCTCTTCTCTCTCTCCTGCTGTGGAGTTCATTATATCTCGTTCCATCACTCACTGTTTCTCCACCTCCAAAGATCCCACCTCCAAGCCTCTATATACCTCCAAGCCTCTATATACCTCCAAGCCTCTATATACCTCCAAGCCTCTATATACCTCCAAGCCTCTATATACCTCCAAGCCTCTATATACCTCCAAGCCTCTATATACCTCCAAGCCTTTATATACCTCCAAGCCTCTATATACCTCCAAGCCTCTATATACCTCCAAGCCTCTATATACCTCTAAGCCTCTATATGGCATTTTTGTACATGCTGTCTAGATACCTGCTCTGTAGATACCTGGGTCCATAAAGGAATAAACCAAAATAAACCAGATTTAATCAACTAAAATACAATTTTCAGGTCATGCTGAGAAGATGCATTATAGCTGTTAAATTTGATAGCTTCATAGCGTCTTGATTCCCCCTACTGGACCTTTTAATAAGTGCAGTAACTGTATTCGCGTGTCTCTGCTCGTCAGCAAACAGCATTTAGACGATGAGCTGTTCAAGGTCCTGCAGGAAATGGGTTCAGGATGGCCTTTACACTGATCTCTGCTGCACTCTGGTGGTCGACTTTAGTCATCGCAGGTAAAACTGTGATTTCTAAAGTTCATTTATAAATGAACACCATTTATACACTGTAAACAACACAAAACAAACACCTGGAAGGAAAAATATAGATTCAGTACATTTTATTCTCTCAACATGCGTCACTGATCCTCCCCCCCATACCATAATAACCTGTCATAGCTACCCAAACACAAGCTATAGGCGTCTATATGCACCGAATCTCCGCCCGCTGCACAACACAGGACCCGAACTCTCTGGCGCGGTTCTGGATGCTCTTCAGCTGTTTACACTCCGGACCGCTCTGATCTGTGTCTAACATTGTCGGTTTGTGCACCTGCGTCTCCAAACGAAAGACCGGGGAAACTGCATGCAACTATCCTCGAACCGGATCTTTAAATGTTCCAGGAGTTACCCACAGAAAACTCCTCGCGTCCAGAATGTTCAGAATGCATCTGCTGCTTGCATCCAAATTTACATGTGTTTGCTGGAACACAATTTTAAAAACAGTTCTCACAGAGCCAACCCACAGATTACCTCGCTTGTCACTCTTTGTCATTCTTTCAGTGTAATGTTGGTGTTGTTCCAGGCGACACACTCATAAAGACTGAATACAGGGAGGTAACACCGCCCTCTAGTGTATGTGAGAGAAAACACAGCGTGTTCATGACGTCACATCCACGATCTCTGTGGGCTGTCAAACGCAGTAGACGGTCTCTCTTATTTCCCTACATGTCATTCTGTCCAGTCACTGTTAGCATCAGTGTTATTATGTACATCTATTTCATAAATAACAAATACACAACGAAAAGAAGATAACAAACCTTGTTGTATTCATTACATTACACACACGACCTGACTACATTCGTTTGAAAATCTGGCGAAATTATTTAAATGAAACAATCAAAAAGATGTTTAATTATACATACATAAATAATTGTTTAATAACACCGAGTTAAAGATCATCCGTCACCACCCACCTGATCAGAGCGAGTAGTTTACATCATGACGAGGTGGCCGAGTGGTTAAGGCGATGGACTGCTAATCCATTGTGCTCTGCACGCGTGGGTTCGAATCCCATCCTCGTCGTTTCATGTTTCATTTAGCACCTACGTGGTCAAAAGATAAAAACACTGTCCTTCTATGCTGGCTGGTCCCTACACAACGCTTTCATGAAGAGTTTTCACTAGGCAAATGCAACGTATAGTCCATGTAATGTACACAATTCAGCAGCATGTTTACTCCCTGATGCTGGTGGAGCTACAGACACTTGCCACTTATTGCATTCTCTCAGCTACTTTAAAGAACATCAGAAATAAAAAAAACTCCTTTCTCAGTGAAGAAAAAATGGTGCTGAAGACACAAATATAACGACCAATGTTTTTTAATTGTGTTTTTACACAGATGTCACAAAAAGGAGTTTCCACAATTTGTTGCTTGATCTTTAAGCAATAATACATTATTTTTAAATACATCACAAAAATAGGATGAAACCTTATCAGATGATCAAAACAAACATAAAATTATAACTTTTTCAAAAACTGTTAAAAGTATTACAAATGCATAAAACTATTCAATGAAAGGCCAGTTATAAAAATACAAAAACAAATAATAATCAACATTAATACTACTTCTCAAAATCCATCTTCATAAAAATATAAAACACACACACACACACAACATGACAGACAGAACATGCATTGAGTTTAAATCATTACTGAACGTGTATGTGAGAAACATGGCTGTTACTGTGCTGTGTGCTGGAGTCCAGGAGCATCACCACAGCTGAGATGTTTCTCTCTGGACTTCTTCTTCTGAACAACACAAGCAACATGAACATTCAGTGCTGCTAATCACAGCATCTCACTGTCACCTGCACTTATTGCTTTACTGTTCACCCAAATTAAAGTAAAGAGAGTACAAACATAAGTCAAGCAGGAAATGAGATATTACGCTGATGTTATTTCTGGCTCAGAAGATCAAACTGCGTGTAATACACTGCATTTCATACTGCATGCTTTTCTGTGTACACAGATTGCATACCAATTCCCATCATTCTTCTAGTGCACAATGAGAAAGTTCATGTGATGAATCCATCCGTCACAGATTTTACCTTCTTGTGAACGGTGTCCTCGTCAGCCACAGGAAGATCATCAGTGACAGCTTCCTCTGCCTCTGTGTCTTTCCTCCTCTCTGAGTACACAGAGCGCACACGCACACACACACGCGCACACGCACACACACAATACGTGAATGATCTTCTAATGCAACGCATTGCCTAAACGACCTTTTTCTTGTTTCATTGCTTGTTCATTAACTGTATGCTTTTATGGTTTCTAAGTAACACAGCAATTTCAACAGCATTTTTTAATGAAATACAGCTTATCCAATCAGAATGAAGAGCTGAAACTATCTGTTTAATAACACTGGTTCTACCACTATAACATTTTAGTCATGGCATTATTGACTAGTTAGAGCATCAATCACTTACTTTTCTTTTTCTGGCTAATTGCTATAGCAACTAGCGCTTCTTCCGCTGGTTGCTGAAGATCCTCAACATTTTCTTCATCCTTGTTCTTGTTTTTCTCTTTCTTGGCTTTCTTGGGCTCTGGTGTGGCCTCCTCTTGTGCCAAGTCATAATTAGCTTCTTCACTTTTGTGTTTTCTCTTTTTGCATGGTGCTTTTAGATCTTGACTGGAGGTCACCTCATGACTCAAACCATCACTACCATCATCATCATCATTTCCAGTCACTGCTTGAGATTTCCTGCTTTTGATGGATGACTTTGTGATTTGTGTTTCAGACAGACCATCACGCTCTGTTTCCAGACTGTTAGACGACGACTTGTTCTTTCTTTTCTTTGAGGAGCCTTTTGTGTGATTGGACAGCAGGAGATTCACATCTGACGAGTCCGTTTCAGGCGTCTTACAAGGTGTTTTGAACTGAGCAGGTTCTGCAATAACATTCTTGGCTTTTTTGGATTTTTTGGTTGTTTCGTCTGCATCTGAAGGGCTTTTACCTTCATTAAGTTTGTTTCTTTTATTTAGAGAGTCAGAAGATTCTTGAAGAACGTCAGCTTTGTTGGAGGTCACTGATTTGTCAGGATCAGCTAGATCTTCAGTTTTCTTTGCCTTAAGCTTCTTAGGAGTGTCACTAGGAACTGGCTTTACAACACTTCTGGATTTCTTGTTATGTGCTTTCTTTGCGGGTGTCTCTGATTGGTCAGACGTCAGGAGGGCAGCAGCAGCCTTGAGGGTGGCGTCATCACAGTGAGCATCCGCAGGCTTGCTGGTGATTTTATCTTTCTTAGCTTTAGTGGATGGAGTTTGAACACACTGTTTCTCAGCTTTCTTTCTTTTGCCCTTTTTCGATGGTGTCTCACCAGAGCTTCTGGTTTGTGAGGTTAAAGACTTCTTAGCTTTTCCAGGAGTCTCAAGCTGCTCTGAAAGACTGTCGGGTGATTCTGCTGTTACTGCTTGATCGGTGCTAATGTTTTCACAATCTGACAGACCAGCTGCTTCAGTGTTCATCAAGACTCCTCCATTAGCCTGAAGATCTGCTGCTGCTGCATGCGCTTTAGGCTTCTTTGAACTTGTCTTAGATGTTGTCGCTCTTGCTTTGCTCACTGGTGTCCTGGACTTCCCATTTTTGGCGGCGTTTGTCTCTTTTTTAGGTTTGGGTTGCCTCGTCCTCTTTCTCTTTTCAGTGGACTTTCCAGTTGCAGAGACGGGCGACTCAACCAAGTTTGACAGGACCTCCATCTTTGCCAGATCAGCGTCTAATTAAAATACAATGTTTATAATAGAAAAAAATATATTTATAATAGTGGCATAAAGAATGAAGCTTACATCAGGGCCATTAAAATTGTAACAGGGTTGAACATTTTAGTTTTTAAATCGTATTATTCTCAAAGAGGAGAGAGGGATCTTACAGACTCTTATAATGGCAATAATAACCTTCACATTTATCCTACAGTACGTTTAAACAGTTTGCCACCTGACAGCTGTGAAACTAGTTTGGTCCATTTCTCCACGTCTAAACTGGAATCAGAATCAGAATCAGTTCCTGCAGACACACAAACTGCAGCAGGACCTCCCGAACCTTCCTCACACTTCCTTCCTCTTGACTTCTGTAAAGTCAAATGAAGGATGAAAATGACTTGAATTGTTCATTGGTTCAGTTTAGTTTGAATGTTTGATGTTTTGGGTAACATTAGAAATACAAATACCTTTGATCCTGAAGTTTTCCGGATATTTGTATCAACAGTTTTTTTTTTACTGCAAACTTTCCATGAACAAAGACAAACAAACAAACACAAATAACACCAGCCAGGTAAGCATGATGAAAACAAAACTAACCAATTTAACCCAAACAACAAACAAACTATGTACTCATTCCTGGTCTTACTGTGTATGATTCATCGAACCCCAACATAAAATCAAATCATTTGGAAATATGACACATTACTTTAGCATTGTGGCAGCTAACTCGTATGTAGAGGGCTGACAGAGCCACCAGCACACATTCTGTACTACTGTAAGCCACTCTAGTTACACAGCCAATAAAAAGCCAAACAAACACTTAATACAATATAAACCTGATAGAAGAAACAGTTACTCATTACCAGCAGAGGGAGCTCTGACCCCAGCTGTGCTTTGTTTCTTGGAGGACTTTGCAGCTGAAGAAATCTTTTTGCTCCTTGCTGGACTCAGATCGGGAGTCTGGATGTCTGTGGATTTGAAAAGGTTCAGCTGGTTAGTACTTACAGCTAAAAGACATGATTATATAATGACAGGAACACTTAATTCCCATGTAATCAGCGTGTGACACTGTTCTGAACAGATATTAAGAATTATACTACAGCATGCAAGATATACAGTATATTTACACAAGAAAGAACAAAGAAACACAGCTCAGGCCTTCATCATCATCGTGTAGAGCAGAATCTTAATGGATTCATACTGTATGTAAGATCCAGGTACACACCAGAAGGCAGGTGAGGAACTTCATTGTCTGAGTTTTCTAAACTCTCCTTATGACCTGTCCGATGTCTGCCTGCTTTCTCCGGTCGTTTCTTTTCACTACAGGAAAGAAACGAGTGTTATACGAGTTCCACACCAATAAATGAGTGTGGAAGAGTTTAAATACAGCCTGCAGTACATGAAACACACATGCAACATCTCACCTTGCCCATTTCTTAAAGATTTTACTCAAGGACGTTTTCACTTCTTCTGTTTCCACCTGAAACAGACAGTCACATTTAACACATTAAAGCACAGAACCTTAATGTCGTCAGATATCACGTGACGTCACTTTGGAAAAGCCTCTGCCACATACATCAATGTGAATAGAGCTACAGTCAACTGCTGTAATCTTACACATTCAGATCTCAATGTATTCCTGCACAGTCAGATCAGTCTATCAGTGACATCAGAAGTTTATTTGCTGTATTTACTTATGTCATTTACAGACAGTGATGTATGCGTGCAGAACATTAAAAAAATAATGAATTTATAATATGCTACAAATCGTGGTCATTGAGGTCAACAGCGACTAATGTATGCAATAAACCAGTGGTAGATCTTAAGTTTTTTAATGTTCCATTGCATTAGTTATTTATCCTGCGTTTCCAGGCAAACAGTTATCAGTAATGCCCAGTGCGCTTAAAGAAATGTACAAGAATGAGTTATATTTCCTCGACTTTATTGCAATACTTCAAATGCTATATTTAAACCACTGGGGTCATGTTTAAGAATACATCTAATAATGCACAGCCTTGATCTACACAGCACAGCATGCACAATCAAAGCAGAACCTGAGGCGCGTGCTTTCTCAGCACGTTGGCAGCTTTCTGGTGTCCGTTGTCCCTTAAATGACGATATATTAAACTGATCAACGCGCCTTGCGAGGTGTTTGTGTCCTTTGAGGTCATGTTTTGTAACGGAGATAAAATAGAATAACGTAAGAGTGAAACTTATGAAAAACTTTGTTGCATGTTTGCATTTCCTCGAGTCTTGCGCAGCAGCGTGTTCGTTCCTTCACTCTGACCTCTGAACTCCCGACCGCTCGCTCATGCGCACTGCATCATGGGAAATGTAGTTTTTCGTAATATTCTCGTACTAGTAATAGTTTTCGTAATAGTCTCATTAACAAACGTTTAACTTACAGTTAACTTTAACCTTTAACTTTAACTTACTAATCATTTCGGATACATTATTTTTGCCATGTATACGTGATTCTAATATGATTTTAATAAGCATGAAAGATCATGTTTGTGTGTATTCTGTGTGTGTGTGCTTTTACTCAGGTTAAACAAGACTGTGTTTCTATAGGACATAAAAACACATTAATTCCTTAAATTTTGCTGTTCAGAAATGCAAATCCCTGTGAAAAAACAGTTTTTTATTAAAAACAGACATACTCTCTCACACAACGCCAGACTTAGACTTTTGTTGACCATAACTCCTCCAGTTCATGTATTCCACATTTCCTTTTCCAATATTTGGTCATGATAAAGCATCTTATTCACTGGAAGAAGGGCTAGCAGCAGTAATCTAAACTGAATTATGGCTTTCTATTGGTTACTTGGTCAGCTGAATTTTGTAAATGTTTAGTATTTAGGTTGACATTAAAAATATGTCCGTTTGTTCCATGTCACTCTGAATACATTTGTATATATTTGTATCATGAATGTTGAAAGACTTTCTTGGTTTGTTTAGTAAAGTGACTGCGTGACTGCTACACATGATCTAATGTTCAGATGACTCCTGAGGGGAAACTGACAGTTCACTGGGGCACAATGACAGCAGTGATATAAAACAGCATGAGTTATATGCAAATTAATCTCAATTAATTAATGCAGGTCTCGAGGTCATCCCTTTTCTTTTTCTTTTTGAAACAGGTTTAAAAATGTTATGAATTATAAATTCATTTTTATATGATTATAAATCAAATTATAAACCATTATTATAAACTTAACCTTGTGAATGGGGTTAAGGTAAAGAGACCGTTTTTAAAAAACGATCTGTTATGTACTTGCTCAATAACTGAGTTTTGTTCATTTTTAACAAAAACAGTTATGACTGCATCTATAATAAACAGCTTTATTTACTCAAATCCGTGTATGAAAGGTGTAAAATCTCAGCAGTGTACTCGCTTGCCTGAGCTAACGTCAGAAATAATCACATCAGAATGTGTAAGACTTTGATGTCCTTTAGAGGGAGACATTTCACTCAATTACACTGTGACTTAAAACTTTTCTCTTCGAATATTTTAAGAACCAGTGAACAGACCTTGTGAAATGGGGAAAACCTCTATCGATGTCATTTATCAGTGTCACTCGACCTCTGGGGCGTGATGACTGTGGCACAGACAGAAAGAGGAAACAGATCTTCTGTGTTATTTGCACTGTAAGACGTTTAATGCAGCCCTGAACTGTTTTCTACTGATGAACATGCCTGACACTCATGAGATTACTCAAAGAAATGTTGTGCTGCTCTATCTGTGCATAATGATAAAAAATTTGTGTGGAAAACAGAAGTTTACTTTAGATCCTCTTGTTGTGGTACAGTACAGATACCACAGCATTACAATACTGCACACACTGGACACACCCACTACTGTGTGATGTCATGAGGTTCCACAACATACAAGAAAGATTTAGATTCCATTTTACCCCAGAAAACAAGAAGAAATGCATATACCTAGAACACTGGTCAAGTATAGAACAAACAAAAACAATATTGACGCATAGAACAACGCACTACAGAACACTATAGAACACTATAGAACACTGTAGAACACTGTAGAACACAGAACAAAAAAAATCCTTTTTGCTTTTAAATGAAAGACATTTGTTCATGACCACAAGCATAGCTGATGTCTCAGAAACTATGTGGCCTCTTGTTCTGTTACCAAACAGTCAATATTGGCCCAGTAATACTGGTGAAGACAATCTCATAGACTCACATAGGAGGGAGACCAGAACATTACTGGTTGCGAGTCCTTTAAAATTGTGCCAGTAAACCTAGCAACCACCTAGTAACTGCATAACAACATGCTAAAAACTACTCAGAACACCTTAGCAACCACATAAAATGTCCTAGCAACCACCAGAACCCATTGAGCATAGTGGGGGTTTGCATGGGCCAAGCACCACTAACACTCTCATCATAAAAAACAGCAAACTGCACGAGTCTCAGTGTGCCATACATGGAGAAAACCTTCAGTCCTCTCACAGCCAATCTCATTTATTAGCGTTACACACAAAAGCATTTTTCTTGGCAATCACAAGCAGGTATATAAATAGTATAACCTGTCTGATTGTTTAAGATATTTTTGCAGAAATGTTTGAAGCTCTTTCAGAACTTTGAGTTCACTTGTAAGTGTTGAACTGATGAAATCCTCACACACACAACACTGACACACACGGTCATCCATCACATTGCTTATAGAAAGTGCTGTTTTTAAGGAATGCTGGTTTCAGTTAGTACCTTTCATTGATACACTGTGAGAATGTTTTTCTGCTGTTGATCACGCCCAGCAGACAGTCGTTTATTTGATCCATGAGAAACACTCCAGCAAGTCAGACAATGTACAGCCTGTAGTTTCTCAGGATACAATGACACATTTTTGAACTAATGTACAACAATAGGTCATCCAGAAACATGAGTATGATACATTACAATCCACAGTTATTGTTTTATTAATAATGACTTTTCAATGACATAAGAACCTTGACTTACAAGATTACAAGAATGTCTTTCTAAGACCCCAAAATAACCCATTAGCTCTAATAAATAAAGTGCAGCACATCAGAGAAAACTTCTTACCATTCATACTATGAATCATGAAAATGATCAGTGCTGATCAAATGACTGACCAAGCAGAAGGCAGAAGTCAGTGGATTCATTGGCTGCCGGATCTGTGGAACACCTGCTGTCTGTCTGACAGTGACCCACAGAGACCGTTATCCTCAATATAACTCACACAAACACACACAACTACACACACATTCCTCCAGATGAGTGAGAGACAGACAGACAGAGAGAGAGAGAGAGAGAGAGAGAGAGAGAGAGAGAGAAAACTGGCCTAGAAATACAGAGACAGTAGAAAAATGAATGATTTCAAGTTTTTAATTAATTTACCAGGGGAACGTATTTGGTTGTAAGCTAAGGATGCTAAACTAACTGCTGTTTGGTTCAGAATTAGTTACATTCATAAGTTCATAATTCATA
>JAZGTJ010006250.1:0-25395 GCA_036877575.1 Botia almorhae | reverse complement strand
AGAACAACTATATAAAAACATTGTTTGGCAACTATAGTTAGTTAAATAATAGTTTATTTACTATTCATTGAACAATGGTGTCATTAAAATGTTTATATTAAAGAAGAGCTCTCTGTTGTAGCATATATAAATTTGGTGTGTGAAGGCGGGAATATTTTGAGTTAAGTTTCCATCTTTCCCTCTTAGAAAGCTTGATGGCTTTCAAGTTTTCAGATACAGCACAAGAGTCATACGGATTTGTTTAATGTTTTTCATAGTCATTTTTTCTTGTTTTCCCCTTGTCACAGTTTGCTTGTAGCAGGCTTGTAGCTGGCAGACACACATAAAGTGTCATGCTTTTAAAAGCCCTTTAACTCACGGCCAAACATCTATACCACTATAATGTAATGAAATATTTGTAATTTATATGTAGCTTTCAAAAATGTTTTTCATATTAATGCACAGCTGCTTTTGAAAGATCTCTTAGAATAGTGTAATGCAGATCAGCCTCCAGCAGGGGAAAAATGGGCCATGCTAACAAGCCAAACACCGACCCCTTAGGAGGAAAGGCCTAAGATTTCATGCCTATGCAGGAGTTTGCTGCCATCTTCAGTAGGGTTTGAGTACTTACACTGAGTTATGTACTTAGCTGTCTTTTAAAAATCCTACAGTATTTCCTACTCTGTAAATGCTGACAACATATCACTACATTGTAATTTGTAAATATCAATAAACCTATAGGAGGGCTCAATTTTGTTTATTGCTATGCTGCTATATTACTGTACAATAATACATGCAGGACTTTTTTATCACAATGTTTCAGATTTACTTCAGCATTAAGTGAACTGAGAATACTTCACCACAAATATGTGTTCATGAGTTCATAATTTTTTCTTGAGGATTTTTGATTAACAAAACATCCCACCTACCGTAAACTGCATGATGAGTTTGTAAATGACAATGTCAACTGACCCAATCTTTGATGATAGTAAACTTTACCATTACTAGTACTCTCTTACTTGATTTGAATGTGTGTTCTCCAAAAGGAGTTGTGCAAGTGGCAACTCAGGGCTATATTTATATAGAACTATATTTAGTTTCCCAGTCAATGTATTTATGGCCTGTTGTAATAAAAGGGCAGTGGTCTCACAGCGGGCAGCTTAACTGCTCTGCTCCGTTGAGATGCTGAAGCCAGTGTCTGTGAAATTAGTTATACAGCTTACCCAGATAAGACCTAAACAGAATGTTCCCAAGAAGTTTATGGTTTTTATTCATTAAAGCATTTAAAATGCATAGTTTAAGGTTCCTCAGATGCCAGAATCCTCTGGAAAACCTCCAGATACTGGTAACAGGTCCTCCAGTAACCCCATCATAAGAATAAGGTTTCACCTGAGACTTTTCAAAGGAAAGTTCACTAAAAAATGAAAATTCTGTCATTAATTATTCACCTGTTCCAAACCTGTAAAACCTTCGCTCATCTTCGGAACACTAATATTTGTGATGAAATCTGAGAGGTTTCTGACCCCCACCCCAATACACAGCAATACAAATACCACTTTTAAGGCCAAGAAAGGTGATAAAGACATTGTTAAAATGGTCCATGTGACCACTGGGGTTTACAGTGGCCCTTAATTTTATAAAGCAGCCAGAATATTTTTTGTGCACAACAAAATGAATTTATAACAGGTTTTTCTTTTCTGTGCTCAGGACGCATGCGCATGTTGCTGACGGAGAAACCAGCGTTCTGACAGAAACCAGAAAGTAAAAAGTTTTCAACATCTACAGACATATTTATGAGGATTGTTTCATGTACAATGCGCGTGAGAATTTCTTTCAAGGCCAGGGACAAATTTTGTTTTTTTACTTAGTTCACTTAGGGTGTTAGGTTTGGTTACTTAAAAGAGAACTATGTATGAAAACAACAAGATACCAAGGAAACATCTGCAGCCTGTATAAATGATAAAGATTTGATAAATATTGATTTACAGACTGCCTGATTTATAACATTTCATGGTAGAGTATGTCTTAATCATTTACTAAATATTGCAGTAATATGTTGTTGCTTTATTGAGAAAAACTTACATACTATTCAAATTGTAACTGGTCACATGTCTTTAATCAGATGGTGTTGGATGTTAGATTTCATTTCAAGTTACACTGGAAGAGCTCTGGAAAAGACCAACCAGATGGGGGCAGTACTTGTTCAGCAGAGGTTTTAACTAAAAGTTTTAACTAAATCCAGCATTGAACAGTTAGCCAAACCTTTTCATTATTTACATTCTCAATTTAGGAGATATGTTCGTGAAAGAGCAGAATTTACACAATAGTGGCATAATAGTAGACTACATAATTGTGTAACAGACTAAAACTGATTTGAAGTTGGGA
Source organism: Botia almorhae (assembly GCA_036877575.1). NCBI lineage: Eukaryota > Metazoa > Chordata > Actinopteri > Cypriniformes > Botiidae > Botia > Botia almorhae. The sequence goes on along the minus strand of JAZGTJ010006250.1, from coordinate 23,031 downwards.
AAGAATGTCTGATTAACTGTGCAACTAAAATATCTAAAGATAAGTAGGATAAATTCAAACGTATTATATCGTATGTCCCAGAACTCTAATCAATCTGCCTCCAAACATGTATCAGACATGCCTGGCTTGTTTAAATATCCAGTGTAAAGAACCCAACCTACTTTAGTCTTAGGCCAAATTTACTTTATTAGCAAATTTACAAATGTGCTTGTCTTTCAGACCTGTATGATAACAAGGACCATTATTATCATTAATGCTGTCTAATTTTCACTAATGCATTAATGATCTATTCAGGTAATTTGGAGCTTAAATTTAGATCCATTAACATTGGAGCCAATAACACTGGTTTCAGATATTATTGAATTCAATCAACATGTTTTGTGGGAGTGAAAAAAGTTAAAAAAGAAAGAAAAGTAGATATGTACTGTCAGACTCCATGCAGCATAGAATGTACACTACATGCAGTTGTCCAGTTTAAACACATTTACTCCGGTCATCCTATTGCCTGCACTTCTTCTAATATTCCAATATTCCTTTAAGCAGTCTTAGAACTTCAGGCTCAGTATGACAAAAAGCAGACATTATAGTTAAAGCCCAATAATATTTTATTCCATACCTTAATATTAGCTTATTTCTTTCTTTCTTAAATTATTATTATTAAGTCAATCACCCGTAAGGGTAATACCATGTAATAATCATAAAAATCTCAGTTTACTTTATTACAACCTGTATTGCTTTGGCCAAACAAAAGAGTCAGAGCAGTGCCATAAATACGGCTTAGGGCTACAATAGATAAAACTGTTTTATTTTAATATTTGCGGAGGGAGAAAGGATTACCGCAGGTGCTCGAGGTAAATCTTGGGCTTATGCCAATGCAATCCACAATGTCATGCTGAGCATATTTTCTTCAGATGATCCTCACAATATGATTGGATAGTCACATCTTAACAAACATCTTGTATGTGTATCCTCCATCAATTATACACATGAAATTGGCTCTATTTTAAAAAAACACAACAGGTGCTTCTTTTCTCTTTGAAAGAATGTTCTGTCCACGTCTTTGTGGGAACACTGTGGCCCTCCCTGATGGGCTTGTTCAAATGTAATCCTTTTACTTATCTTCTCAGCAAGAAAGAATGTGGGATTCTTTATGCATTATGAATTTCAAGAATGTTTGAAGAGTGAAGACTAAGCTTGACTTGAGCTGCAGTGCACCACCCATAGGGATAATTTTAAACCAGGGTTACTTAATCAGAAATAGAATCAGCTGAATCAGGATTGGTTAAGACTTTCTGCACTCGTGCTGCACTATATTGTGTAAATGCTCCCTTAGACACAGTAGCCTGGTTCTTATTAGAGAAGATGCTGGTTTATGAGGGGTCTGTACAAGGGTTTTGTTTTATTACACAGTTTCTACACCTTTCATTGACAGTTTTTTTTACTGTTATTGCTTATTGTAATAGAAGTTGCTTCCTGTCCTCATTTGTAAGTCGCTTTGGATAAAAGCGTCAGCTAAATGACTAAATGTAAATGTATATATAAAACATACAACATAAAAACAAACATACAAATAATATGAATTAAACAATACAAAACAAACAAACACAAGTTATAGCTACAGATTAAAGATAACTTTTGACTTCTCCACATAAGTAAACAGCTAGGAAGGCTAAGTCCTTGCAAACTATAATAGGTTGTGTACTACACTGTGGCATTGATGAATTGCTTGTCCGCGATGTTAACTTGGCATTACAAGGATATGATCAAAAAAACTCACAGAATTCTTACAAACATTTATTTAACTGATCGGCCCATACTGTATTTCCCTGAGGTGTGATCCTACTATAGAGGCAGCATGCTAGCTGATTTGTTTCTGTCAAAAGGCAACATAATGCGGTAAACCCTTCCATTGGACGTCCTTTCTGCTGTATAGCTCCTTGTAAGACAGCCATCAAAGCCGAGTTAACTAGAGAGATGATCATAAATGTATTGATGGGATAATGAAGTGAAACCTGGGATGTAAAGATTGTATAACCGAAGCCTTTGCATGTCAGTAACTAACAAGTTTACATGAAGTGGAACATTGGTCTTAAATAATCTACACTAATTACAATGACGGCTGTTGGCAATGTGCTTGAGAAGAATCTTGGCATTTTGGGCCTGGTGGTGACTTGTAAATATTTCTTACAGAGAGAAATCCAACTTTCTCACCTAGGAATTTTGGTTCATTAGTTTTTGTCTGTGAAAGCAGAGATTTGTGACCTTAGTGAAACCAATTACAGAGACAGAGGTAGAGAATTACATAGCCTTTGGAAGTGCAGTCTTCCTGATCTGTGATCGCTCCATTGGAGCTGTACATCATAATGTAATTCTTGCCGGTCTTTTTCCTAATGTGACCTTTCAAAGCAAAATTTATTACTTATAGTAATAGTAGGTAATGTCCTGCTGAAGCTTCAGATACACCCTTAAAGAACACATTTTCAAATTTTCAAAGGCTTTTGATGCAAAGTAGTTTTAGGAATATGGAGTGATATAAATTTAAAGGTACTTATTTAGATGGTAATGAAAATGACCCTTGGTTTTAAAATCTTTTCCAAAAGTTTCCAAATACTTAATACACTGCCTTAACACCCCACATTTTAGCCAGATTGCCTCATGTACATTTTGCTTTACAGAGAAATCAATCCCAGAATGCATTTTGATAAACATAGTGAAAAATTAGAATATTAATAATAAATAAGCAATATGTAAATAATGTAAAGTATAGATAAAATATGCCTAGGTCATGCCTAATTTAAAATCTATTATATTACCCAAGATGTATGTGTGTGCTATGTATGGATATGCTTATCAATAACAATGCTATCACATTGTTGGCAGCATTTTTATGTCATTGAAATGTATTGAAATCAATTGTGAGTTCATTGAAATTATTTAATTTTATTTAATTATATATATATATATATATATATATAATTTTATTACTATTAGAGTAATAAAGTAACAGTAACTTAAAAAATTTCTAGTGGTACATATTCCAATAACAGCTTTCAGATTTTTTTCAAAATAGCAATGCATTTTATGTGCCGTCCTATATAGAACATTGCAAATCTGTCACCTAATAAAGATGGCATCTTAAATAAAGATAGATCTTAAAAGATAATGGTCTATGTAAGCAGCAAGGCAGCTTATTAGGTTTTGGAACAGAGCAATTATTTTGCTGAGTGCTGAAGCATTGGATTCTATCAGGTTCGTACAAGAGTGAAAATCTTTGGGTTACAGGGAATTCTGCAGTTCTCATGAGAAATTAATGCAGGCAGCAGGTAGTAGGGAAGAAAACAGTAACAGTATTGTTTTGAATGCAGCCGCTTATTACATCATTATTATTACATTATTCATTCTAGCACTTAAACTTCTCATACGCATACATTCTCCTTTAACATGCACATATTTTTACTCTCAAATAATAAAATATATGAATATGAGAAAAAACATATATGTATGTAAAAGGAGAATGTATGTGTGTAAGATTAAAAATATATGTATATGAAAGGGGGATGTATGTATGAGACTGCCAGAATGAATTACAGCTTATATGGCCCCTCATATCACAGCTTTATTGCTTGCATTGCACTTGCATTACAAATTTAAACCAAATGCAACAGCCCAGTTAGTGTGATTTGTATGTGCAGAAAGTACAGTACAAACTTGTTATTTCATTAGTTATAGCAAAAAAAAATTTGACCTGTGACCTGTTTTTTTATTTGACTGGTTGTTATTCTGTACTGTGAACACCCCTCATATAATGTTATGTTTTTCACTATGTTGTTATTTAGCTTGTAGCAGCCACCTTGTATCTACAATACAATGACTCAGGGGAGGCAATAAAATACCTTGTACGTTTCTGTATGGCATTGACCAGAATACTCATGATTGGAGGTGATCCAACTGAAGAGTTACTGTGTAACATATCTTGTTGTGTCCCTCTTGGCAATTCTGCTTGTTATTATTGCACCCTTCACCTCAAGTTGCTCTAGGGGAACTGACCTACAATTAGTCCACTGTAATTCATTTGTGTAAAAAGAATTACAGCCAAGAGATCTTATGAAGTACACATTAATTACAATATAAAGAACAAAATTAGGACAGCCACAGCTAGGTATGCCATTAAAGTTGGAATGTCAATGTTACAAAATAGCTTGTCTGTGAGTCATATATGTTGTATGCATTTATTAAATGATATGAATTGTGAAGGTAAGTTTGAGGTAATAAGCATACAGCATTTAGATAAGGCATCATTTAAAACTGAAGTGAAAGCTCTGTGAATCTCTGGAACATCATTGCTTTATAAAAGTGCCCTTTGTGTTGTCAATGGTTTCGGGCTAGTCCAGTGGCTACAGTTTGCTGTTCTGTATTACATAATGCAAGGACAAGCATGTGCAAGCAAGTTATGTAGTAGCTGCGTGTTCTGTGAATTACTTATTTTCCTGTCAGCTTTCAACAACTGTAATTTGATATTTAACTGTAATTTCATATTTTGATAGTAATTTGATGAATTTGATTTTTAGAAGTTTTTTTTGCATTTTAACAATTAAAAGAAATGTGCTACCTGTCCATCTCACCTGCATATGATATCAAACATCACCTCACACTTACTGCACCTGTACTGTACTCTGCTGTACCTTACTGTTCTGTACTAAAATTAAAATCTTGAAAGTTTATTAAACAAATATTCTTTAAGTAGTTGACCAAAAACATTATCCCATCAATTACTCATTCTCAAGCAATTACTGGTGTATATGACTTTCTTCTTTCAGGTAAACGAAACTGGATAAAAAATGTTCTGGCTTTTCCCAGCCTGGCAATGGTATTGCACAGTATACTTCTGAGTCCAACACTACACTGTGTAAGTTCCATGTGTTTGAAATTCCATGACTTTTTGTCATCTCTTCTGTTGTATTGTTGTATATATACTGTTGTATAATATACTGTTGTATATTGTTTATTTTATCATAAGCCATGTTTAATTATTTATATAACTGTAATTTACCTCTACGTTTACTATCCTAAATGTTTTCATGATTTTTCTGTTTGTTGCTTTTGTAAAAAAGGGATAATGATGACTTACCATAGTTTTGACTAACAGGGAACAACCTGCCCTGATCTAAATTTGAAAAGCTACCTTATGTAAACCTAAAGGTATTTGTGCAGTTGAACATTTGACTCAAAATCTTGTGCTGTTTACAAAGCTACTGTAGTCCAGACACTATTTAAAAAGCAACACTCGGAGAATTTGTCTTAATAGTTTATAAATACTTTATAAATACTTTATAAATAGTAGTATGAATTTCTAGGTCTCTATCCAAGTCACAATCCAGTTTCTGTGACAAAACACTTCTTGACGTCATTTAGCAAACACCATTTAATTTAAATAGTGTGACTGCACAGAGAGGTCTATTGTACACATTTCTTTTTTTTTCTTATATAGTCTTTTTGTGCAAGACAAACACCTTTATCACCAAACAATTACTTTGATAATTGTTTAATATATTACTTTACATGGCAAAACAAGCCCAATAATGAGTTGGGCAGGTACTGTACACTGATTATGCTTTATAATATTATGATTAAAATCTAGCAGACAGATCAGTTATTCTTTATAACTGACTGTTTAAAAACAGACTTTTATAGAAACAATCTGACAGCCTTTGCAGAGAGTGGAGACATTTTATACTTGAAACAGATATTTACTATATAGCTCCAGACAGACTTAAATTTCCGCTGGGTCGGCAAAGAGCTGCACACTGCACACTGCAGCTGCAGTTTTCTTCTCAATAAACTGCAGTGCTTAAGATGACTTGATAGTGTACAACATGTTATTCCAGGTGGTGAATCTGTTTTTTTGTTTCTGAGACATCATTTTGTTTCTTTTCAATTTATCTTGAGGAGAATTATCTGCAGATTGGGAAAGAGAGTTTCTGAAATAGGTTTAGAGCATCACAGTTTTCAAACAAGAAATAAAGAAATCACTAAATAAATTTTTAATTTTATTAAGATTTTTAATCAACACAATTATGCAAAATATAATCAGACCTAAATCAGTAAAATAGGTGTTATACATTATTACAATTCTTTGAAAAAGACAATAAGGCAAAATGCTTACAAAGCAACATGTAAATGTTGCTCTTTGCGCATACATAATGTTTCCTTATCATGCCATGATAAATTCCTTTCTCAATTCAATTTTTATAGCGCTTTTTACAGTGTTGCATTGCTTCAAAGCAGCTTTGCATATAAATCTGTTTAAGTAATTTGATCGATGAAATATTTATTTAAAACTGTGGAATGATACTGTATATCCTAAAGGGAATAATATAATCAATACTTTCAAATAGGCAGTAATATAAGATGGTAAGGTAAACATCTATTGTAACTTTAGTGTCTTGTTTGTTATATTGTAACAATGAGTCAGAGACATTCGGATCCATCTGCAGTATTTTAATGAAGGTAAAGGCAATAATCAAAAACGTTAGACAGGCAGGGGTCAGAGGCTGGCAGCAAACAATCGTGAACGGTAGACAGGCGGTAGGTCGAGGCAGGCAGAGAGTAATCACAAAAGTCCAAAGGGCAGGCAGCGAGAATCAGTAATCCAAAACAGGCAAGGTCAAACGCAACAAAACAATCCAAAAACAGTATAGAAACCGCTTAGTAATGTCACCGAGGCAAACAAGACTTCGCAATGAGTTCATGAAATGATCCAGTTTATATAGACGGAAGATAATGAGGGTAAATGATGAACAGGTGTAACTTCCGGGTGAATCCAGTCGCGGGTGCTTATGGGAAATGTAGTCCAGAGTGATTAGTATTCGGGAGATGGTTCGCGCTGTGGCTGGAGCCTCCACCGTAACATATATATAATGTCAACTTTAAAAATAATATTTTCGTTGTGCCAATAAAATGCTTCATGTGACCTCCACTTGTACTTGAGAAACATAGCTGCAGCTTTAATTCATTTTGCAGCTGAAGGATAAGGTGGCTATTACCACAAACATTACCACAAGATGACCTGCAATCATTTTCTGGTTATTGCCAACGACAGCTCACGCACCGTAATGCTGGTGCTGTAATAATGTCATAGAGAAAGAACTCAAAATTGGTTTTGCACCCAGCATGTTACTCTGTTATGGATGTGCTTTTCTAAGCAATAAAGTATGAGAACAATGAAGCAGAACAAGATGATGTTTATTAAAATGTTTTTATAATAGTCATAAAATGTCACCCTTTTGTTAGATGACAGATGACTTTTGTTAGCTGCCCTGTTTGTATTGAAGTGCCTGAGATAAAAACACAAACAGAATGATGCTATTCACCACAAATAATGCTATGGGTGCTGTGCAAAAATTATTCAAAAAGTAACATGGTGAAGAGGTCATAGAGGCTCTTTGTGGTGAATAAATTACAGCTATTGACCAATCAGCTTTAAGACTGGAATGGGTTGTGTAGTGCGTAATGAACACAGACAAAATGTGTTACGTTGTGTTCTTTTCATAGACATTTCTATAGTGTAATTTGATTCACAACAGCACATTTGAATAGCATTAGACACAAACCTCTTTCTTATTTTTTTCTTTAACATTAAGAAATGTTAAATTAGCAACATAATTGGTAATAATTATTCAGGAAATAATCACTCGCTCTTGTCTCAAAGGCTTGTCTCATACTGAGCTGCTGCTTCCAGTGCAACAGACTCATGCATTTACACAGCTGTAGCCAGTGGACATAATCAGCAACAACAATGTGGCTGGCAAATCTGATTTCAAATAGTCTAGCTGAGTGTTCTCAATGTAAGACTTTTCATGCTTCCTCAGTTTTCATACTTTTTAGTACATTTCCTGTCACAACAGATATGGGACGCATTTACTGTAGTGTATCGTAAAGCCATTTTACAGTGTAAAGTAGTGTAAAACATACACCAGTTTAAAAACACTAAAGATAGGCCACTCCATTTAACATTTTTAAGCATCTTTTGTATATGTCCTCATGTAAATCTACAAAAGTTAAAAATAGTTACAGAAAAGCTCAGCATATCCTTGATGTCCTTTACAGTATATGAATGTTGACTCTGGCACTCTATGGGCAACACCTCCAGGTATTGAATTGGTTTTATGAGAGAACCTCTGTTGGTGTGCCTCATAAATCATCATCTGCTGTTGACAGTCTTGCAGAAGGCTTAGGAAAGATCTCTTTAGCTCTGGGCTTTCTCATCACGATACTAAGAGACATCAGTGTACCCAGACTCATATCCAATATAAAGCCATCCATTTCCATTAGATTCAAAGTGTTTATCAAACTAATACACCCCTTTCAGGAAGGTTTCTTCATACCTTTTGCTGTCACACAAGTATTGTTTCTGTCTTGTCTCAGCCCTGCATTTAAATCCAGTAACTAATAAAAGTTTAAACAGGGAGGCAAACTTTTAAATATTTAGCTTTCTCTCAAAGATCAGGTATGAGGATGTAGAGGTATGCCAGGAGAACATTGATCATTAGACACTAGAGATATGACTCCAGTGACCCCAGACTTCACCCAAAGCGCCAATAGAAGAGAGTATCCTTAAAAACAGAAGACAGGTTTCCTCAGTGACCTAGAAGACAGAAAGCTGAGACAGATTTAAAAATTGTACCAGTAGTTTTTCAACCAAACTTCAGTATGTTTTTGACTGATATACTCTGTAAATTGTGCTTGGTGTGAGAGATCTTCCAGGTGTTTTCTGGGGTAGTTGGTTCCATTCCTGTTTTCTGGAGGTAGTTATATATGCTGTCAGACCATAAACAATGGTGAATATGATTGACATTATTCTTTTGCATCGGTTCACCTTACAGAAGCTGAAATGAGTGTGATGTGCATGTACATTAGTTACCTGAGTTATTGATTCATTCACAGGTTAGATGATATATGGCAAGTGAGATGATCCTTTTCAAGGGCAGTCCGCTTTTGGAAGATAGAATAAAGAAAGACAAAATCTGATAAAGATATTAAATAGAGAGCAAATGGGGAATTTTGCAGAATTTTCCCAGTTCTTGTATTTTCTTTATACTTGTTTTAGAGAAAAAGACCTCAGTTTAAATAATTTAGGTGTATAATCTCAAATAATCTCAAATGTATCTTTAAAAGTTTCAAAGGAGATCTCAGTGTTTTACAATGTGCTCAGACTTAAAGATACCAAAATCTGCCATCTGCCAAAAGTCTGAAATTTTAACATGAACTCAAACATTCAGTTTAATGATTATGAATGGCAACACCCAATTTTGTTGATCAGTTTTTCTGAATTTAATAGCTCTAAATTAATGAGCTATATACTAAATGTCAGTTGTCTCATATGTGTCTATATTTATTACTTGTATGGTATTTTAGGAAAAACATCTGAAACTATTTTGATACTTTAATACATCATATGTCAGAAATCTAGTCACTTGAGCTTTAAAAGAGCAAGACTTCTGAGCAAGAAAACTTTCCTCTGGACAGGCTTCTGATTGAGATGTTGTGCGGTTTTCTGTCAACAAGTTGCTATAATGTAAGAAATGTCAGATCTTAAGGAATGAAGTATAAATATTGACCTTTAAACAGAGATTGCATAACTGTCAATCTTGGAGGCTTTAAAAGATTTGAAGATTTTGCTGATGGTATATTGCTGTGGAATCAAGAGTAAACTTTACAAGAGTTGTAAAAACAAACATACTGTCTCCCTGAAAAATATTTATGTCCACTTTCACCTGGTGGTAATTGTAGCTGAATTAGTGTTCCTGTAGCTCAGTTGGTATAGCATTGTGATTTCCAGGAAACACATACGTATATGATAAAAGCATCTGCCAAATGCATAAATGTAAATATAAATGATCAGAATATTGCCTAATTTTTCCTAATAATGAATTAACATTGTCTTGCTTCATGCTTCATTGTTTTGCTTCATTTACACAGCCTACACACTATATCTCTTTTTCTCTCTTCTCTTACTCTTAGCCTTCATCTCTTGCTGTTTAGGTCTAAATAAACATAGAGGCCTTGGTTACTGTAATAAATAAGATTGCAGTCAATAGCAACGCCCCATCTTGATGAACCCTAAGCTGTTCCTCTTGTCACAGAAGACAACTTATAATACCAACATGAGAGAAAAATCTCATCCCCATTTTATCCCTCAGAATTTCCCAGGGATGAAAAATGAGTGAATGCTTCTCCAAATGGAAGCGGCAGAGAATAGCCTCCCTCCTTCTTCTCTTGACATCAACGTTTCATTGTGTGCCTAGTCTTGCAATTCATTGCTTTTTTCTCACTACAAGTTTTATTTTTTCCTGTTGCCCCATATCATCAACATCACCTGCTCCTGAGACACCTACACTTACATGGTGTCTTTACTTTGACACAAATACGTGAATTTGAGCCCAGGACTCTTTTTACTGGGTTCAATGTAATTCATTTAGTTCTTTAAATATTTGTATTTATTCTGTGCATTTTCTGTGCTGTGAAGTTTATTTTGAGTACGTTCTTGAAACCAGCAGTGAGGTCAGGATGGCGCTAACTAAATTCAAAGATGTTTGAAACGTTTGCCAGTCTAGCTGTCTAATCCATATAATCAGCATCAACAGATGGCAGAATGCGATATTGATGTTAAGATAAATGTTATGATTGGTTGTCTCGCTTAAACTTTCAAACATCAGACAGACCTCTGCCTTCCCACATTTGCCATAAAATTATAATTTATAAAGATTCCAGATATTACCTATAACAATAATCTTAATGAATTTGACCCCTGAGGGATTATATTTCTCCTTGTTAAAATGGCAATAGTGTTATTAGGTTTAAAAGGCCATTAAAGAATAAAATAACCTAAATTAAATGTCATTTAGATTTCTGGGTAAAATTTAAATCAGTTTTAGGCTTGAAACTCAAGCAGCCAATATTGATATGTTATAAAAAATGACCCAAATTAGTTTGTTCATATAATAAAGTTGTTTCATGCTTTAAAAGTCATCGCATTTTTAGCCTTGTTGGTATTTTGACCTTGATTGTGCCATGTGCTTTGAATATTCCACAGAGTAACAGCTAGTGTGTTTAATATATCACTGTCAATTACAGTTCTCTGAAAATGCCACCCCGAGGAGAGTTAGCACAGTCATTTATCTTAGTTGATATGCTATACTGCAGAGAAACTACTACAGTAACACTCACCTGAAGACCCGATTCTCTGAATTTCTATCACCTTTTCATTTGTCATGCACCTTTACTGAATAAAGTATAATGAAGCTACTGTGGTGGAAAGTTTACAGAGACTCTATCTCCTCTTTGCCACTAAGCTGCTTTTCAGTCGACTGTGGCAGCACAATATTTCAACTCCACGGGATGCCACGCAAAGCTTCAAGACGGATAACTTTCACTTAACTCAGCCTGTCATTAAATCCCATTTCCTAACTGTCATATTTAATGGGAAAATTTTAATTTAGTGTTTATGGTAAAATGATGGTACCTTGATATATGCTATGATGCTGGATGATGTAACATGTATTTACGTTATATACCCAGGAAATCACCTTTTATGGCACGTCTTACAATGTGGTGTTATCATGGTTTTTTATCTCCAAACATAAAAATAAAACAACAGAAATATTAGTACTTTTGTAGAAGAAAAGTATATTATGCATGTATTTTTTTGTAATTAAAACAAAAAGGAAAAGCAGACAGTTTTTTTCATTGTTATTGTGATGAAACAACAAATAAGCATTTTATGAATAATGAAAAATATACTGTATATGAACTCAGCACTTCTTTGCTGCTGCTGTGACCCATAACTAAATGTTTGAGCACAATAATCAAACTTTTCTCTCAGAGAACGCCTGTGTAAGCTGTGTCTCAGTATTTTGAGCAAATTGAATTTGTTTAACTTTTAACCCTGTCCAATAAAATTACACAATACAAAACACTTTCTTGCATGAGGCAGTAAACACAATAAAACCCCTTAGCATGGCATGACACAATGAACAAATACAGCATAAAATTAGATATCGAAATGGTAAAACATGTTTATAACAACCTTACCTTAAAATAGCTAATAATAGCTACCCTAAAATACAGAAGCTGTTTGGGTCATCCTTGAAACTGTTGTCCCAAAAACATTTTCCGATGTGTCAGCTAATATTTGAAAAATAGACTGAATTTCCCAGATGACAGTTCAGTGCTGTATTCTGTATAGCTGACCCGGGAGCTCTATTGTGGTACAGTACCAATATACAGCCTCTTTTATGCCCTTGGTGCCACAGACTTTATTATACGCTCAAGTAGGTTTGAGATTTCAGTATGTCTACTTTTAGCCCATACTGTGTATGTATTGACTTTGCAATTAAACTAAAGTGCTGCTTTGAAAACCTTAAATAAAATGAAATGTCTGTTAAGATTAATCAAGAAATCATCTCTGAAATCATTGGTTTGGGATTCTGTGGGAAGTGCTGTGTTCCAATTTGCTTCCTTACTATTCCTTAAAAGTATGTAGCACACTTTTTTGGTTATGGAAACGTATATCAATTTTAGTAGTAAGGGAGTATGCAAGTATATAGTATGCAAGTATATGTAACACATAATAATGCATAACAGAAATGACAGCTGTTGCCTAGGCAGCATTGTGATTGTTAAGAATCCCCCTCATCAAAATACAACTCCTCCTTGCATTTAGACATTTCTTCATTCATTACTTCTTATGTAATGTTTACTGTGTAATTTAATTTTTATAATTTAGCGAAGCATCATTTATTTGTTTTATTAATTCAGCACAGCATCAATAAACTCCTCCCTCTCGCAATGAGTTGAGCCATTAGAGTATGCATGGATCTGCACTTTGAATTTTCTCTGGAGATTGTACTAACTTAAATTTTGGATGGATATTATGAAAACTAGGTCTCTTGTGTGAAATTTTTATAACGATCACAGCAGTAGGTTTACAGGAGTAAACATATTTAATTCTAAAATAAACATTCCGAAATCTGTTTTTAAATCATTATTTTGAGAAAATAAAATCAATTACAAGATTTAAAACAGAGTGTAGATAATATGGTGAATTAATGGTATCATATCATCATTTGCTCTGAGCTCAGGTCAGGAGTAACAGCATCATCATTAATTGTAGACACTGAGGAGCTGAAGATGGTAGTGGTGGGACTGGAGAACCTCTGGCAGTCCTGTCTAAACACATGAGGGATGTTTTCTCAGTGGGGGAGAGGATGATAAAGATGGGGGCATGAATGAAGCGCTGATCTCACCACTGTAATTTAAAGTAAATGTCAGAGGTGGGGTGATTTATGGGGCAGAGGAGGTGAAGTGTACCATCTGTTTTCTGGGCATCACAGAACAGTGTGATCCAGATCTAATGTCTGCACTCCGGTTCTCTTATTTGGCCATGTTTACTACATTACCCTAGTAGTTAGTGAGTAGTAATTATAGTAATAATAAGGACACTAAAGGCTTAATTAAGATGATGATAAGGGAAGAAATATTTGGAGAGAAGGGTGAAGTTACTTAAGAACATGCTGGAGTGGTTAGTGACAGTACTAGAAATCAACTGATGCATTTCTTAATTTAGGGCACTGTTTACTCTGCATTGATCAATGACAATTCTGTATGCTAACTGCATTGTAAAAGAACGTATAATAATGCATTGTCTTGTTTGTTTGTTTATATCAAACCAACATTTTGTTGGTCAGTTTTTCTAAAACAGTACCATCAATCTCTGAAACATTTAAAGATAACACAGCACAAATATTATAATGTATTCAGGAAGTAGTATGAAGGCCAGTATAATCACATTGTGAGATTCACACTTGAGTATATAACCGTGAACAGTAATTAAAAAAGTAAGGGTGATTAAATAGTCTGCACCTATGTGTGCAGAAATCCCTTCCAGATGACATCTAGAACTGTAAGTCAGTGCTCATTAGGATGATGCCTCCCTGATGGAGGTAGACACTCAGAGACTATCAGTGTCTGCTCTGTAACACTTGTTTGCTCTAACAGTAAAGTATTTCTATTCCTCCTCCACAGCTCCTCAGGAGAATTCATCCTAATGACCATTCTTTGTATTCGTATATTTAGAATATTTAGAAAGCTAGAATTGTACTGAAATAGATTACATTTAGTTAATTTGAAGTGTACCTGTGTAATTAAGTTCACTTAACAAGTAAGCTACAACATTATTTGTTTGAATGGACTTGTCCATAAGACACTGGAACATTGACTTTGAGCCAAATCCTAGTGAACTGTCTATGAAGGCAGCATTTTAAAGCATCATGGGGGCTCTCCCAAAAAGAAGATGGCCAAAAGACGGCAGCCTCATTATGCTGTCTCCTAAGTTGTTTTAACATTTCTTAGCCAAATTCTGGGGCAGCATGCAGAAGGCAATCCCAGAATCTCACTTGATAGCGTTTTGTTAGTTTCACTTCTAAAATGCATTAACATTGTAAATGTTTCTACATTATACAAATATTTTTACCTTCTCTCCTTAACTCACATGCATACACCCTTGTTACTCCAAAAACTGCACAGAAACAGCTCAAGTGCTTAATACTGCAGTTTTAAAGTGATGCTTTTAAATAAGTAACAGTGGGTTTTGAAAATATCTTAGTCTAAATCTAATTGTAACAATATCAATAAATTTAATGGCTTTATCATCATTTAAAAATGAACATTAGATGTCTGGCGCATTTACAATTAGATAAATCGTTAAGCTGTCTGTATCTGTCCAACGTTTATCTTTCTGGTACTGGCACTCAATCCAGTCTGGGAAGGCAGCCAAGTGTCTCAGAAACAAGTACATCTGCAGGCCGCTTCTTTTCAGAGATATAATGCTGTCCATGTTCTGCATTAGCTGCATGTTTCTTTGTTTTTTGCTTTTCTCCATGTTTATAGGTGCTATAGGTCGAAATTTTGAGGAAAAGGCAATAACTGATGCTTGAACGTTCTGACATGGTGAAAAGAAAGAGAGAGAGAGACCAGCTTGGACCATAATGAAGATTCATGTTAGCTAATGCTACACAGCTGCACCAGCATGTCCTATTCAGGGCCAGCATCTAAAATACAAGATATTTTGAGCAGGAAAATATATTTTATATGTCACATTAACCTGAGCCAAGACACTTGGTCTTTAAGAGGGAGATTTTAAAACTCACTGTCTTTAAAAATGCACTGTAATTACAGTTCTTCTAGAGGAGCTTGTCATCCCCCTGTAGAATAACCACCATTCAAACAGCTTACTGTATAAGCACTGGAATAATACTGACTTTCTGTAATGCCTAAAAAATATATTATATGTCGTTCTACCTAGCACATCTTCACTATGTCTGAATCTGCTTAGCCCTGAATAGTATGTGTCCACATGCTATTAAATTCCAAAATTAGAAAACAGAAAACAAGGCCTCCTGTTGATTTCAGGGTAACTAGTGCTGTGTCTTATATTGCTGGAGGCTTTTGTTGTTTTAAACTGATTGGAGGCTCAGGAGGCAATTTTCTAAGAATGAATTGTGCCCGCTGATGCGGTCATTTATTGACACGCAATCACTGTAGAAATTAAAAGATTCTCAAGGCACCATGTGGCGTTTCTCAGGCACCATGTGGCGTTTCTCAGACACCACTGGCAGAAAAACGTCTAGGCACCTCTTTAGTTCAATTCAGCCCAAGTTACTCTCAGTTCTTGCAAGTACTGGCAAAAATGTTGATGGATCATCCAGAACCACTAATGGTTTAAATGTATTTGCGAACCACAAACGGTGCCTTAAAGGGATAGTTCCCCTCAAAATTTAAATTCTTTCATCATTGACTCACCCTTATTCTATTCCAAACCTGTATATGTTTTTTGCTACTGAGGAACACAAAAAAGTCCAAAGAAAGTTGCTAACCAACCAACAGAGGCATCCTCTGACTTCCATTGCATGGACTCAAAACCATGAGACATTCTCATAATATTTTCTTTAAGTATCTTTAAAAATTCTGCTAAATTACTGACACAACAGTTTGGTGAATTCGCCTCCCAGCATTAATATAATGTTTTATGTAGTATTTCTAAATAGAACCTGTAAAACATTATCAACTATGAGTATAGACACAAGCGTCTTTATGACCTGTTGAATTTGTTTATTAGAATTTGAATTAGTCTAAATCACTTGTGTGGAGTATTTCATGAAGAATGTAAAATCCATTGATTTAAATGTCTTTTATTAGTTTACCTTTTTCAGTTTGACTGCCAATACATCATAATTAGCTTAATCCCTTGTAAGGGAAGAACGATGAATCTCTAATGAATTTTGTTTAGTCCAGACTTGTAAGCACTCTTTAAATGTGCTCTAGGGATATTGTGCTCTTGACTTCACCAATGCTGAGCTGTGTACAAGATTTCCACTCTAATCAGGTCACATCTGTCTTGTGTTTGACCAATTGTCCGTGATAAGATGCCAAGATAAGATCTTAGAAACGGATTCTATGGACATCAATAATGTCCTTAAAAAGACTTCATTAAAGTGAAATGTGCTTAAATGTAAACAGTCATGAATATCAGGATAAATATCTGAAATGGGAGGAAGTGCTCTTTATATGCCTGCAAACTTAAAACAGTTTAATGGTAATTATGATTGTGGGTATTTATAAGGCCTAAAGAATCATAGAAATCTGATAAAGAAATACTTGCTTGTATGAGAGTTTACCTTATGAGTTTACCACTATGCCTAAATCTGTCAGATTATCACACACAGTAATTATCTCAGCAAGTATCTCTGTGAAATACACTAGACGTACATCATGCATGTTGACAGACATTATTGTGTAATGTCTGGAAGTTCTTTAGCATGAGACCAACAAAAGACGCATTCTTATGTTTGAAGTGACCCTGTGCTTTCAAAAGACGTTTATTGAATCCAAAATAACTTTTCAAATCTTTCTGTTTTCACAAACATTACGGAGTAAAATATAAAACAATACAAAATACATAATAACAACAAAATGATCATATGATTAACTGCAAACACAAACGGTCATAGCCATCAGCTTTCAACATTTATGCATGATGTTGTGGACAAAGATGAATCTTGATGTTGTGAGCATTTTCACATATTTCTGTCCTTTCACATTAATTGTAATTGATCACTCAGGTAGAATTCTAATGATCAAGTCATCTTTAACAGTCAGAATCTTTCAGCATTTATGTGTTTATTGAGATGCTGTTGTCTATCAGCAGGGAAAATTATATTTTGGAACACAGCATGTGACTGTAGAGTTTTGTTTATGCTTTACTCTGATATTTATTATTACTGCATTATTGTAAAATCAAAATCAAATGTAAACAAGGTTAAAGCATCATGGGTGAATGCACACACAACTAATTAGGTTCAATTATAATAAGCATACACTAAGCACAACTAAGCAGAGATGATTACAGCTATTAAAACATCTTATTGTCAAAAAAGAAAAAAATATAAAACTGTGAACTTAAGGTCTGTTCATCTCAAACATCAACTATAATTTTAGACGTGCATTTCTAGAATGTGTTTGGAGATCATGATTAATTTAATGCTAACGGAATGATAAAACCGAGGCTCTTTGCCAGCACATAAATCTCAGGACAGACACCAAAAATGAATGAATTAAAAAATAACTTCAAAGTCATACATTCAGAAGCCGTTTTTTGACATTCTGGAATCAAACGGACAGCTAATCAATGGCAGGGGTGGCCAAAGGGTATTATAACAAACTAGGGGTCTCAAACTTTGATGTATTATTCACATATTTTTTTGCTTAAAATATATTTATCACTAAGTGGTGTAAATTAGTATTAACTATTAATGCATTGGATGCATTCATATATGATTAATTTGTTTTACTGTACATCAAAAACCACTCAAAAGTTGTTCGAATTTAAACATTTTAATGAAAACATTTAAATATATAGAATATATTACAAACCATTTTTTCAGGAGGGTGCAGGTTGCGATAGTGCTTTTTACCAGTAGCTTATTTTAGTTAGTTTAATGGATGGTATTATAATTGACCCAGCATATGTAACACTCCACACTCTCCCGTTTTTGTTCTGTTATGCAGATGTAAGAGCATGTCCTTTCAAAGATTTACATACAACACTTTGAAATATAAAAAATGACTATAAAACTCTGTTTGGACAATGATTATGAATAATGTATACATAAAGTGCTAATGTGCGGGTTTCTTACAGCCATAATGATTGAAACAATGTAGTTCCAACCAAATAAAGAATAAAGAAGCATGAAAATAAAATGCAACTAATAAACTTTTCAAATATTATCATAACACAATACAATTGTCTCCTTTTTCCATCACGTATTGTTTGACTTAAACAGAGCCATTCATTCGAATATCTAATAGAATGACAAACTCTTTAACCTCAAACTAAAGCAGTCTTTCACGTCATTTTAATAAAAACACACAACAAAAACACAGGAACTACAAATTACATTCATGGCACAGGCCACACAGTAACAGTGCAAACAGAGTCATTTAAAAATGTCCCAATTTTTGTTTTGTTGTCTGTAAAAATAATAGATATAGAAAAACCTTCCGCAGTTTTAAAAGACATCCCTGTTTTTGAATCCCTGTTTACTGAGAGATTGTGAAAAATTTGAATGTAAACAGCATTGGTTTCTCAGCAGACCTCAGCAGGTCTACAAAGTTTTCAAAGGCTGCAGAATCTGAGAATGTTTTAAAAAAAAATTAGGAACAGCTATCTACATGAATTAACAACAAGAATTACTACAAGAATTTAGCATCCTGTTGTTGGATACCAGAGACATAAAGATAAGACATACTGTTCACATACTCTTCCAACCCTGTAAAATCCCCCAAATCTCATACAGCATTTCCCTCATTATGTGTGAAAAGTTTCATCAAGTGTTGCCATTTTTAAAGCCGAATAGCTCTCAGCCATTGTAATGGGCCACCAGGGATACCACTACAGGTTTGCTATTATCTCCTGATGAAGGACACTGCTCCTCCTCCACTGGATTTGCTGGGTTGGGGGCCACTGTGTGGCCCACTGAGGCAACCACAAAAGTGTCTATGTGCCGTCCGGGCCTAAAAAGTTTAGTTGCCTTTGAAGAACTTTTAAGACTGGAACCTCGCTGGAGTTTGTCACATTTCAGCAGAGCTCTGAAACACCTGTAGAACTAACATGGACACACCCAGACAAACACATATGAGATGCTATTAGATAACTGAAACAAATACTCAACACATGCTCTTAGAAACAGTATGCAGGAAAAATGTATGTGTGTCAGTCAGTGTTATTTACATTTTCATTCCCCCCAGATATATATATATATATATGCATTCTTGCCTACAGTATATTGTTATTCATTGTACAGTATGTGCCTAAATGGAAAATACTGTCTATGGATTTACGAAGAACTATGGAGAACATTTAACCATTGTAAGTATGGCCATATGATTAACATTTTTTAAATGTATTACATCTCATAAGGTTAAATACTAATAATCTATGAATTTGCTGTACAGCGTCTCATACAACTTCAGCTTCTCCCAATGCCTTCATTAAATATGATCTTGCAAATAAAAACAGGCACATTGATTTCAATACCTGCATTTCATAGCAGCCACATATCTCTAATGAGTCATTTTCCTTTAGCAATTAGGAATAAACCCATTAACCATGAATGAACACAGACAATAATTATAGCTCATTTAGATTGTGATTAGAAAAGCTTGTCTCTTGTCCACACGACCTCATTTCCAGCACTGCAATTGGCAAAGAGACCGATGTCCTTTATATATTCATCAGGGCCATTTCTAAATGGCATATATTTTTTCCTTAATTACATTTTACTTTAAAACAGAACAATTAAACAATTTGCAATCAAATAATTGCTGAGAATGTACACTGGCTCAATAATTTCCAGAGTTGTAATTAATGTCAATTTTATCCGTTCCATTCAGATGAGAGAAAAATAGGAGCGAAAGGGTCATTGTTAAAGGTAACAAAGGTTACACCAGCTAATAAGCTTGAAATGGCAGAGTGATGATCATAGTCAGGCCAGGCATTATAAAGCTGGGAGAGAAAACAAGAGCAAGCTTGTCTTACATTTAATGGTGCTGTAACCATACTGGATCTGTTTAAATGTAACATAAATAATAGATTTGCGTGATTCTTAATCGAAATATATGTGAATATTTAATAAGCAAACAACATCAAAAAGATATCAATGTTTAATTTGTCAGCTTTGGACTCTGAAGATGAAAGAAAAGCGAATTTATACCTTGATGTTAAACATCAAATTATTTTGTCTTAGGATATTCTTTAGACAATATCTAGGTGTAAAAACATCAATATTTATATGTTATTTGAACACAAACAAGGTTTTACAATTAAAGACCTCACAATAACCACATCACATACTAATGTTATTTATGACTCATAGTGGGTGGCACATTCCATGGTACAAATTTATTTGAAGTTGTGATGTCACTTCCCTTAGGAAAACGTAGTGTACTTAGTATACTCTGTCTGAATTATGTATACTTAAAGTCAACTACATTTTCTCAAGAAATGGAAGGGTGTGATGTTGAGCTGCTCAACCCTGTAAATTATCAAAAACATATTATAATCTAGATTTACAGTTTATAATATTATTTGGAAGAAATATTATTTGAGAAAAAACAAACTCATTACAAATACAAAATACAATACAAATACAAAATACAATACAAATTAAAAATACAATACAAGTCCTAAAACTCAAAAACAGAAAGATGGATAAAAAATCTCCACCTGTAATAATTTTCAGCGATCAAACTCTGTTGTTTTCTCTAGCTGTATAACAGAATAACAACAGGGCTGTTTGGTGAGTTAAGACCTAAAGCAAGACTTTAACCCTGTCCATTTATTTTTAAAGAGGAATGGAACATCACTGAACATTATTGATTCATAAGGCTTCTGATTGTGTCAGTGACCATCACTGGTCACTTAGATATATTGCCTGGGTCAGATAAGCCTTCTTTATGTTTAACCACTGAGGCAAACACAAACACAAAAATTATTATTATTATTTTCTTAGGAGTACTATATGACAGACATGGTAGGAGATCATAATACAGAAATTATGATGTTGTACAACTGGGGGTTGAACCTGAAAATTTATACATGTAACCACTTAATTTCTCTGGAGCTCATCTTAGTTATGAAAATTTCAATTTGCAATTTATTACGAACTTCATTAAATTCCTTGAGAGAAACCTTTTCCGCAACAGCTGTCATCCACCATTTAATATGACACCAGTGCTTCTTAATTTGGTGTAATAAAATATCAGATGTTGCAAACTATTCCCCAACTGTAAAAAGCAGAAATTAAATATTGTGGCTTCGGGAATACCTCCGGGAACATTTTGCTTTCAGATAGATAAATGAAATGCAAATGTTTGTCAGAAACATAGCATCATTATTTACATCAGACCTTGACATTTATAATATGGTATATCTCACTATTACATTAATATTTACAAATTCTGATTTAGGTCTGTCTGAAACATTCTGGTTTTGGTCAGTCTGAGAATTACAGAGTCTCAGTAGTTGGTGAACACTATGTAAATCTGTTACAGTCATATCCATATGAAAACTAGTCATATCCACTAAATTTAACAGGCATAATAAGAGACACACGGCAGACTTACCTGAGATGCTGTTAATGATTGTTGCTGGCCAGGAACTGTTACTTGTATCTGTACAGCATTTTTAGTCTTCAACTCGCCTCAACTCACAGTTTCCATAGTTACGGGCTGGGAGGAATTGAAGACTGAAAATGACATACAGGAGAATCTTTCTTCATCGACTGGAGTGAGGTAAATATCCTGAAATATCAATCAGTCCACTGATGGATTTACACATGCATGTGCATGTGTATACCTTGATACCAACAAGTGGTTATATCTACATTATATGACCAAAAGTGTGTAGATAACAGGTTTGACCATTTCAGCTTATAAACAGGTACCAGTCTGACCATGTTTTTCACCTGCAACAAATGTTGGTCAACCAGCAGGTTGCAAAGTTCAGCTTGCTGGCTGAAAAATTCAAGAACTCTGGTACACACACCAGCATAAATTACTCGCTTTTATACGGTATGCTGCTCAAGGTTCTTCAGACAGCTGATAAAAACTGAGCCACTGAAAGCAGGACAGAAGTTCTGATATGAAATCACATCTGACAAGGGTGACTCTGAACTTTCTTGAGAGGTCTGTCTCAATGACAGGCGTGACTTTATACACTGCTCTGTGGTTTCTTTGTTGTCTTGGCTCCTGGTCCATTTGTATGCAGTGGGCATGACTTCTTTTCTGAACTTTTTCGGGGCAATTTTAAACAAAGCAACTCACAGCTCAGCTCGGTTCCAAAGAAAACCTAGTAAGAGGACTGTCTGCTTACTTAAATGCTTAAGCATGCTAACCATAAATGAGTAATCTCGACTTGTATTAGAATATAACATGTTGCAATAGCAAACACAAATATCGAATACAATTGTCCATTTAGACCAGGGTATTTTTATGAATCTTGTATTTACTTTAATGCAGTGTGATAACGGGGCTTGATGCACTGTATTATGGGAACGTATTCATGTGATGCTGCCTTTGAGTGTGGCTAAAACAATAACTTGCTGCAAAATTAAACTGCTTGCCTATTATAACAGTCTTGGTGTCAGGACAGCATCTATAATGCTTTATAGGTCCTTTAGACAGCTCGCTAGGTTTTGCTATAAAGCATAAATCTGTTTCTTTTGCTTCTCACATCAATGCCCAAAACCAAAGCTGCAGGAAACATTCTGACAGATTTCCGTTGTCATTTATTTTAATAACGTGAAAACAACACAATCGGTTGTTGGACAAAACACAGCAAAACAAAGTGGTAATTAATCAAGCAGGATGAATGCTGTTTCCCTCTCCTTCCCAGTCACAAACACTACAAAGAAGACA
>JAZGTJ010006249.1:0-25401 GCA_036877575.1 Botia almorhae | reverse complement strand
AGCATATCTACAATTACCAAAATGAATTTAAACACAAACTGCATTTAAAGCACACTGTTTGTACTCTACTTTTAGTTAAACGAGTAGTTCACATTCAGAAAAATAAATTTACAGATAATGTACTCACCCCCTTGTCATCCAAAATGTTCATGTTATTCTTTCTTCAGTCGTAAAGAAATGATGTTTTTTTGAGGAAAACATTTCAGGATTTCTCTCAATATAGTGGACGTCAATGATGCCTCCGAGTTTGAACTTCCAAAATGCAGTTTAAATGCAGCTTCAAAGGACTCTAAATGATCCCAGCCGAGGAATAAGGGTCTTATCTAGTGAAACAATCGGTTATTTTCTAAAAACATTTACAATTTATATACTTTTTAATCTCTACACAGAGGACACACAGAGATAGACAATATATATAAGTATATACATGTGATCATGCAGCGGTCAGGTGTTTTAAATTTATGTGAAAACTCGCTAAAACTAGCACATTTACATAGTGTGTATTTGTCCATCTAAGGGCAAAAACGGCGGAAAAAATATTTGCACGCTTTGCGTGTCTGTGTACAAAAAACAACCGCCTGTCAGACCTCAATCGTAAACATTAATACAAAAACATACTGGTTGTCATATTTATACCGGTTTATTGTGTCTAACGTTAGAGGTATATCGCCAACCCCAACAACGGGTTTGGAGATCCACATAAGCAACAAAACTGACAGCTAACTTTGTTAGCTAACGTTATCTGTTTGCTGTCATACACTGTTAGATAAAAATAATGTACTATAGTGGATATTGTAACATTAGTTAAAGTTACTTCCCTCAAATGATGTGTCCTCAAAATGCCCAGATGTAAGTTATGTGTCCTCAAAATAACTAGATGCAGCCAAGTTCGTGGTTCCAGTTCATGCGCGCGCGCGCGCCTGCATATGTGCGTATGTGTAAAGCGAGACAGCTGAAGCGGGAATGGGGCGGGGGTCTTACTGACTAAGTGACAAATGATTTGCCGAATCAATAGTGCAAAACACAGAGTTAGAAATCTTTATTTCGAGAAGTGTACAAAAATTTTCGGTTCATTTTGAAACTGTGGCGGGACAAATTAGACTGTGGCGGGCCGTCTAGTTAACAAATGGGAAACACTGGTCTTAACAACTCTTAGACAGACTTAACTTAAAAAACAGTTTAAAGTGATGAAACTATTGTAGAAGTACACAGAGTAAAGAGTTTATCTTGTGATAATCTATTTGTTATAAGCTTTATCTGTTTGATGTTATATATCTAGACAGCTTCTGTACAGAAACATGATATTTTCTTGTCCCCCATGTCAGGCAGATAAACATTGGTGTTTAAATGAAAACAACTCTAACAATCTGCATATTTAAACCTATCATTATGGTATCACTATATCTTTGTTTTTAATTTATTTAAAATTAAAAGTATTCTTTGTAACATTCTACATACTTATCTTCAGATATATTCGAAAGTAAACACTAAAAAAGGAAAAAAATACAAAATTAAAGATAGTGTACTGGTTTATGTTAACACAAAAACCACACTGTAACAAAATTATGTAGTTTTTACAGCAACATTACTGTACAATGTAAAAAAATGCTTACTGAACATGTATACAAAATGTTGCTTTAAATCTGCAAAGCATCATGGTTAAATTTTGATGTTGGAAAATTCCCAGTAAATGTAAATCATAATACAGTATTTTTTTCATCAGTAATTAGATTTTACACTTTCTTCAGAATCTGACGTATTTGTGACATTATTTTGCAATGCTACGTTAATTTCATACCATTATCTATTGCAAAGTTAGTTATGTGTGTTTAACTTAAAGAGTGCACTAGAACGTAGTGGACCTCCATAATAAACTAGTGTGTGCATACTACTACTCATTAGTGCATACTACTACTACTACTCTACTAAACGCATGAATTTTTAAAAAAATCTGTGAACATTTATTTATTACATTTATTATAAGGTCTTCAGTTTGGTGAAGGAGTAATATTGCTGAAAAAAAATTCTGAACAGAACAGAATCGTGTTCACGTGCATGTGACGTGTGACGCATGTGCGTCAGGGGTTTGAGGACGCTTAAGCGATTTAAGCGGTTGGTGCGTTGAAAACATTCAGATATAGCATTATAGATTTCCCTGCATAGGTATTTTAGCCTATATGTGTTTCTTGGATCCCTGGGGACAAATTAAGCCTCTTCCCTGTCTTCTTCTGCCACATCTGCCACATCTGTTAGGCATCTGTTAGGTATCTGCATACACATACAAAATAGTGTATATTACTTCACATACCACACACAAAAATGGGAGATTCAAAAATAATTTTTGCATGGATTTTAAACTTACATCTTAAACATTAAAAAAAAAATCTGACTTCCAGTTGAAGTTGCAAATGTTTGAATACATTTGCTCTTTACAGCTTGTAGATGCCCCCTAGTGGCAATAATCCTAAAATGCCATTTATTGATCAATAATAAATGTAGTAATAATAAATAATGTAGTAATTCTGAGGTACATATATACCTCATTAATAATCAGAGTTACAAATAAATACAATTTTAAAATAAATACATAAAAGCATAATCATAATAACTTCTATAATAATTTCTCAAGCCAACATTATTATAAAAATACGTTTAAATTAAACAACAATGTTGGCTTTCTCACGCTCTATACGGATATAAAACTTTGCACATGCACAGCAGCTGAACCGACTAGGAAAAGCAGGAAATATATTGTTTAATTGTAATCTCAGCCAGTGATTTTAAAGATATCTGTCCTCACTTAGTCAATTAACTACGACTTGGTCCTGTACAACTAAAATTGCTGCCAAAAGGCATTGATGACTGCTTTGTAACCTTTCAGACCTAATGTATGTTAATGTAATGTAATTATATGTTCGATCAGCTAAGACATCACAAGAAAGTTCACATATCACACCTCATAGACTCCATGTGAGGAGATGTGTTAGAAAGTCACCTGTAGGGGAAACTAAAACGGAGGAGACGGTTTTGCAATTTGTCGTCTCAGTTTATAAACTGCTCCCTCAGTTTAACATATCGTGCCCACTAAAAACGGTACAGATATCGTACCTGTCACCTCAGGTATACATTACTGACCATACAATGTGGTTATTAAATGCAAACAATCTTGTTTCTCTTCAGACAAAATACCTAAATACGTCAAACATGTTTGTAACAGAGACTGAGACATGTTTGGATCCATATGCAATATTTAATCGCGAAGTCGAACAGGCAAGACACAGCATACACAGCAAACAGGGATATTTAAGGTAAGGCAAAACTCGTAATCACTAGAAAACAGGCGTGGGTCAATGGCAGGCAGCAAACATTCACAATCGATAATTCAAAAACAAGGTCGGTGCAGGCAGAGAAGATTCAAACAACAAAAGGCAGTCCAGGTAATACACAGAGAATAAACACAGGGAAAAAACGCTCAGAAATGATGCAGATGGCAATCAAGAATGATCAGTTCAACAAAGTCAGTTTAAATAGCGTGCTTGATTAGCTTCAGGTGTGCGATGATCAATGGGGCGTGGTGAATTATTGTATGTGTAGTTCAGAGCTAAAAGTCCAGTATTCCGGTGAGGGCTCCCGCTGGCGACGCGGAGGAGAGGATGGAGCCTCCACCGTAACAGAGCCCCCCCCGCGAGCGGCTTCTGACACAAGGAGGCCGTCGGCGCGGGGGTCTTCCACGGGGACGAGGGGACGGTTTACCTGGGTTCTCCTGGTAGAATTCTGTAGTTAACGTGGGGTCCAGGATATCCCCTGCGTTCATCCACGATCTCTCCTCTGGACCGTACCCCTCCCAGTCCACCAGGTACTGCAATGTACCACCCCGACACCTGGAATAGAGGAGCTTGTTGACCTTGTAAGCCTCCTCGCCAACAATCATGATCATGAGTGGGAGAAATACGGTAGTTAGATGGTAATCGTAATCTATATGATACAGGTTTTATGATTTGGAAAGGACCAACGTACCTGGGGCTGAGTTTCTTGGAGGGTAGACGTAGTCTTAAGTCACATGTGGATAGCCATAACCACTGACCTGGGGCGTATGAAGGACCGGGGCAAAGGTGTAGGTTAGCTTGTTCAGTCTGACGGCATGTGCAAGGTGAGTGTGTGCTAGATTCCATGTTCTTTCGCTTTGTTCAAGCCAATCAGTTATTGCCGGTAGTGAAGTGGGCTCGCCTTACCAGGCGAACAAGGGCAGTTGAAATCCTAGTATGCATTTGAAAGGTGTTGTACCAGTTGCTGGTTTTATTAGAGAATTCTGTGCATATTCTGCTCAAAAGAGAAATTTGCTCCAATTGTTTTGCTGACTGTGGCAATAAGACCTTAAGAATCGGGTTATGTCCTGATTAAACCTCTCAGTTTGTCCATTAGACTGGGGGTGATATCCTACGGTGAGACTTAGATTGACTCCCAGGCTACTGAATAATGCTGACCAAACTCTGGAGGTAAACTGAGGTCCACGATCGGACACAATGTCCTCTGGAAGACCATAAAACCTGAACACAAAATTACATAAGACCTCTGCCGTCTCCATTGAGGTAGGTAGCTTGGGTAAGGGAATTAGACGACAGGCCTTGGAGAAACGATCAACGATAGTTAAAATTGTGGTGTTACCCTGTGAGTTGGGGAGATCAGTTATAAAATCGACTGCTATGTGAGACCATGAGCGTTGGGGTATGGGGAGGGGTTTTGATAGTCCTGAAGGAAGCTATCTAGGGGTCTTAGACATTTGACAAGTAGTGCATTCTTGGATATATTGGATGGTATCCTGACTTAAAGAGGGCCACCAGAACCGGTTTCTTAGGATCTCGATCGTAGCATTAATTCCTGAGTGGCCTGAACTGGGAGCATCATTGACTGAGGAGATTAGAGGATGACGGATGGACACGTGGAGGGTGGTGGTATCTGTTCATTTAACATGTTGATTTCTGTGATAATATCCCATTAAACAAGGACCACTAGTAAGTGGGTAGGGGTGGGATCAGTTCTTGTGAGATTTTCATCAGTTTGTCGAGATAAAGCGTCTGCTTTGATGTTTTTGGTACCTGGACGGTATGTAACAGAGAACTGGAACCTTGTAAAAAATAGTGTCTTGTCTTGGGTTGAGTCTCTTGGCGGACTTTAGGTATCTGCAAAACCCAGAAATCTTTGTAACTCCTTTAACATCTGGGGTCGGGACTCGGGGCCATTTTGAGACTGCTGCTACCTTCTTTTCGTCCATGGCTATACCTTCCTGACTGATAATGTATCCTAGAAACGCTGTACTGGTCGTATGGAACTCACACTTCTCTGCCTTGACATACAATTGAAATTTGATTAATCGTTTCAAAACAGCTCTAACATGGGTGACGTGTTCCTCCAAAGAATTTGAATAGATTAGAAAGTCATCAATGTAAACGATCATCCACTTCTCTAGTATGTCTCTGAAAATGTTGTTCATAAACGATTGAAAGACTGAGGAGCTGTTTGCAAGGCCAAAGGGCATAACCAGATATTCATAATGACCTGATGTGGTCGAAAACACTGTTTTCCACTCATCTCCTTCCTTAATTCTGATTAAGTTGTAGGTATTTCTAAAATCAAGTTTAGTATAATATTTAGCCTGGCGGAGCTGTTCTAGAGCTACGGGTATCAATGGTAGGGGGTCTGAATTTAATCATGATCTCATTGAGTGCTCTGTAATCGATACAAGGACGTAGACCTCCGTCCTTTTTCTTTACAAAAAAAGAAACCCACCGAGGCAGGTGAATTCAACGGGCGTATAAACCCCTTCTCTAGTTCCTCCTTAATATAGTCTCTCATGGCCTTGGACTCGGGCTGGGATAAAGGGAATACTCTCCCCTTGGGAGGTGTTGAACATGGTATTAGTTCTATGGTACAGTCTATGTTCCTATGTGGTGGCAGTTGAGATGCCTTCTTTTTACTGAATGCCTCCATCAAATCTGAGAATTCTGATGGTACAGTTACTGTATAAGATTGTTTGTTTTGAAGATGTGTATTAGCAATTAGTACTGTGTATTTATACACATCTTTAGTAAGATGTGTATTAGCAACTAACGCTTTACTGGTTTTAAACTAGTGGATTGACAGTCCTCACCCCACTGCTGAATCTCCCCAGTGCGCCAGGATATCGTGGGTTCATGTCGGCGGAGCCATGGCAGTCCTAAAATGATACTATGATGAGGTGAGCTTATGGCAAAGAAGTGTAAATGTTCAGAATGAAGGGCTCTGACGTGCAATTGGATCTTATGAATGGATTGTTGTACTGTTTCAGTGCCTAACGGGCGGCCATCTAGTGCCTCGACTGTGAGAGAGCAATCAGAAGGGATCAGAGCAATATTATTCTTTTGAGCAAATACGTTAGACATAAAATTACCAGCCGCAGTCAATCAATGCAGAACATGTCACCACTCTGCAGCGGTGGAGGTTACGAATTACAACTACTCACGTTACTGTAATTAAGTAAATTTTTGGGGTATTTGTACTTTCATGAGTATAATTTTAATTTATAATTATAAATGTAATTAAAAGTAATTAAAAGTAAAAGTAATTTACTTCGTTATTTTTAAAATCACAATTCGTTACGCAGTGCTGTAATTTGAATTAATATTTCAAACACTGACCGGCATTTCGGGAGCCAATAAAAATATCTCATCTTAACGGACCAATGAAAAGCCTGGTACGTTATTTGAACCGAAAAACAAGTTCCGGCTACTGAAGATTTACGTGAGCTGACCGTCATCGTACAGTTAAGAAGTTATTGATTGACACATGGAGATTCAAGACAGCAAAAATGAATCTGAAGAATGCAGAAATGATGAAGAAATAGCAGAGGGTGAGTGCCCATGGCCACACCTGGAGGAGCTGTTTACCTATAGAGGGAGGAAAGGGGACAGTGTGCTGATGCAGTGTAAACAATGTCTGCCATCTGCTGTGATTTCGGTTTACAAGACTTCAGCCTCTAATCCAAAAAACCCTTTTTGGTAAGAAGACTTATAACTCTTTTTGTGTGATACTTTATTTTTTAATTAATATGTTTAGGCACTAGGCAGTGTTGTTCTGTGGTTTCTGACGGTTTGGTTCGCGCGATTAGGTTAATAGCAAAGTTTCTCCATAATTTGCAAGTGATTTTAATCCCCTTAAATCGGCAAAGGCATTGGCGTGTTTTTTTCCTAATTAAATTGTCTTTTGATCGTACAGATAAGAGAAAGGCATCATTTGAAACTGGAAAGGCTCTATTTTTATTTTGTGTATATTTCTGTAGTCTTTATACTCACAATAGCAAAACATTGTTTTTGTAAAATACTTGCGGCGTGCTATTGATAAGATAATCATCACTAGAATATGTAAATCCATCATCATTGTAATACAGACTGTATTAATTAATTCCTAATTTGTTTATTTGTTCTTATTTCATTGCTTACTGTGTACTTGTTTTAATATCTTAAATATATATTAGTAAGGCATTACTGTTTTTTCCTTATTGTAAGTGTTATGTAATGAATGGAAAATATATATAGGCTGATTAACCTATAATTTAATTTGTATAATTACAAAAATACAAAAGTGTTTTTATTATAAAACACATAATGGTAAGAAGACTTACAACTTCATTTTTGTGACGTTGTTTTATTTATTTTTTATATATATGTTTAGGGGTGTTGTTCTGTGATTCGTATATAAACCACACCTAAAAGTTCAGTTAATGCTGTTTACAGTGTTTCAAAAGTGTTTATAGTATTTTTAAATGTGTTTTGTAAAATGTGTTTTATTGTCTGGATCTTGTCTGATTCAGCAATTATGGATAATTCAATAAATACCACCAGCTAAAAAGTAATTAGTACTCTGAGTAGTTTTTATGAAGAGTAATTTGTACTTTTACTTAAGAACTTTTTAACACCAGTACTTTTACTTGTAGTTGAGTAAAATTTCAGCAATGTAACAGTACTTGTAATTGAGTATAACTTTTCAGTACTCTTTCCACCACTGCCACTCTGTTATGTAAGATTAGTTGTACGGGTATAGTGATATTATTGGTAGGCTTAATGGAACTGAGGGTGGCACTCGCCATACAATTTTCATATGGAGGCTGAACTGGACATGTGGCCTTCAAGTGACAGGATTCTCCACAGTAGAGGTATAGACGGGATCGAATTCTGCGGTTTCTTTCTTCAGTAGTGAGGTGTGTTGATCCCACTTGCATAGCCTCCGGTTCGTGAATAGCTGCGTCTACAACTGCGGTCAAGCCAGCCGCCAAGTACGGTAAAATCGTCAGAGAACTGATCTGAACGCAAGTGCTGGTCTAGCCAACGTGATTTTCCCCACCACAGCTCTCTCTCTCTCTCTCTCTCTCTCTCTTTACATATATATATATATATATATATATATATATATATATATATAACATATGTATATTATATTTTTATATATTGTTATTTTTTATAGGATGTTATTTCTATAGATTTTTTGTTTTAAACAGAGCGTGTGTATGTGTGTATTCACATTTCCACTGTTTTGTCCCTGTTTTTAAAAAGCTATAAAAACAAAAGTTCTAGATTGCACAGACTACTTTCACCTCAGATTGGGAGAACACCTCCCCCCAATATCACCAGCACAGAATCAGGACTATCTGATGTGGAATTACAAAATAAGACAGGTAACAAAACCGGGGAAAAACACAGGGAAAAACCGCTCAGAAATGATGCAGATGGCAATCAAGACTTCGCAACAATCAGTGCAACAAAGTCCGTTTAAATAGCGTGATTGATTGGCTTCAGGTGTGCGATGATCAATGGGGCGTGGTGAATTATGGGATGTGTTGTTCAGAGCTGATAGTCTAGTATTCCAGTGAGGGCTCCCGATGCAGAGGAGAGGCTGGAGCCTCCACCGTAACAATGTTAAAGT
Source organism: Botia almorhae (assembly GCA_036877575.1). Taxonomy (NCBI): domain Eukaryota; kingdom Metazoa; phylum Chordata; class Actinopteri; order Cypriniformes; family Botiidae; genus Botia; species Botia almorhae. Next base: position 16,446 of record JAZGTJ010006249.1, on the reverse strand, counting down.
GCACATAGACTGAAATTTCACAATGTCCTTGTACTTTCAAGACATTTTGTGTACTACAGACATACTGTTGCATTCTGGAGTTGCATTCACTTGGGGGCTTTACAGAGAATTTTATCAAGCATAAACTGTAGATACATAACCAGAGGGGCCCAGTGTTACGGAGCGGTAGTGTTTGTAACCAAAAAACGAGAAGCACAACACGGGGACTAAATAAACAAGAATATTTAATAAATTAAAAACAAAGACAAACAAACACTAACTGTGGTGATGTGGACAACAACAAATGCAAACAGCAGCGTAAAACAAAGAGAATACAAAAATACAAGAAACGAGAGTAATCCAAGGTAAGCCAAAGTCCAACAGCTAGGAAACATACAACAAGCAATATTCAACATCAAACAATAACCCACAAACCATACATACAAAACAGGGAACTTAAATAGACAGACTAATCAAAGGTGAACAGGTGATGACGATTACTAACAGGAAGTGAAGACAGTAAAAACCAGCAACAGACAGAACACTTCAAACACACCAGTGTACTCTGCTTTTAATTCTTCAGAACGTTTCCATGTCTGCCAACCAGGACTTCCGCCATGTCTTGGGCATAATATCTTTGAAGGGATTGTGTCTGTAGATTTTCAACTGTATCTAAACATTTTGTGTGCATTGGGAAGCGCTTTTGTGAAGTTGAATAGGATGACCTCACAACTGAAGTTGAAAGGTAGTGATGCTAATAACCACCCTTGTGTAGCTAGAGCTAATGGAGAGAAATTGGGAGAAAGTGCAGCACAAAACTAGTGCTTGTTACGTCTTCTCCCTATGCTTGTACACGTATAAAGAATCCACTTGATGATGAAGTTTGGCCGCTGTGCCTTAAAATGAGGGAGATTTTGAGAAATTGTCTGTGCTCCTAAAATTCATATTAACCAGGTAGCCTATTTAAACTTACTTGTTGAGGAATATTTGAAGTCTAGTAGTGTTAGCACGATACTGGAATTTCTAACTTCGATACAATACCTTGAAAAATATTGATATTCGATACCATTTTCGATACCACAGGGAAACAACTGCCACAATGTTAAGGGTCTAAATATTTTTTTAAATTTACTTTAAACATTTGATAATACATTTACTAATACTAGTAAATACATGTACTAATATTTATCGAAACATTGATATTTTTGACAACACTAGACAGTCTAGAGTAACTGTTTTTTTCACACCAATCAGTAAAGCCAAAACACCACTTTCTCCTCCAATACCCAGACGTACATAGAATAGTACTAGAATTACCAAAGTACATTACTGGTACGTTGTGTGTTAGCTGGGTATCCCCTAAAATTTAGTGTTATAAGCATGAGCCTCATACAAATGGCAAAGAGGGAGGTGTTGCTTCACATAATAGAAATATTTTTACACAGAATAAGTTTCCCAGAGATCTGATTGTAGATACAATTCTTCATCCAGCGTAAACTTCATCTAGTGTAAATGATAAATTAAGTTTGTCATTTTTGCTGGCTACATACAGGCCACCAGGGTACCACACAGACTTTATTAAAGAATTTACAGACTTTTTATCAAAGTAGTATTGGCCACAGATCAAGTCTTAATTGTTGGTGATTTTAACATCTATGTGGATAATGAAAGAGATCCATTGGGGTTGGCTTTCAAAGACTTTTAAACTCTATTGGAGTTCTAAACTCTATCATTTCAGAACGTGTGCCTGGGCCCACTTATTGTAGTAATTATACTTTAGATTTAGTGAAAGTGACATTTGTCAGATATGGTAACCCATACCCGAAATGTGACCTCTGCATTTAACCTATCACTGGTGAGGAGTGAACACACACTGCAAGTCGTGAACACATACACGCTTGGAGCAGTGAGCAGCACACTACTGCACCCAGGGAGCAATTGGGGCTTAGGTGCCTTTCTCAAGGGCACTTCAGTTGCTACCTGCCAGCGCTGTAATCAAACCAGCAATCTTTTACTATTATCTTCTAAGCACACATTCAGTCTATTATTGTCTGTATCTAAGGAGTGTAACTTTGTTTGATATCTAATTAAAGTTGTGTTGTTTACTGTGTATTTAAGCAGGCTAATAACAAAGCAGGTTGAAAACAACTTGATCCCAGAGAACAGTAAATTACAGACTTAGCTCAAATTTCCCTTTATTTAAAAAAATACTTGAAAAGGTGGTGTCCTCACAGAAATGTTTTTCCTGGAATATCTGTAAGGATTTCCAGTCAAGATTTACACCATATGGTACAGAGACTGCTCTCATCAGAGTGACAAATGATTTGCTTCTGTTGGTTGATCATGGTTGCATTACTCCTGGTAATCCCGACCAACCCATCATTAGAACACCCCCTCACAGTTCAACTTGAATCATTAAATTTTTCACCTACTTAGTCCATTAGGAACCTCGGAGTGGTGTTTGATGACCAGCTTAAATTTACTACTCACATTTCAACAATCAGGCAGATAAGTGCTGTACAATATCAGGAAAATCAGACCTTTCTTGTCTGAGCAAGCTATGCAGCTCCTAGTCCAAGCACTTGTAATATCAAGGCAGGACTACTGCAATGCCCTTCTGGCTGGCATTCCATTCCAACCAAGCCCATGCAATAGATCCAGAATGCTGCAGCATGTCTGGTAATCAATCAACTGAAGATCTGATCTTACTCCACATATTTGCCCTAAATAAATTTAAATCTCTGACCCTGGCCTTTAGGATAGTCACCAGAACGTAACCCTCTTACCTCAATTTACTCATTTGGATACATGTCCCCTCCCACCAACTAGGTTCTGTAAACAAACTGAAAACATCTGATTGTTCCCCACAACTTGTTATTCATAAAGTGAAAACGACATCTTGTGCATATTCCATGTCATTTTATTTTATTGTGTTTTAAATACAGTACATGATGCAATAAGCAGATACTGTGCAATGCCACTGCGCCTGAGGACTGAAGAACCAAAGCTTACCAGCTGCAAACACTACTATGCAGATTCCCTCTGCGTTACAGATATTAAATAACTCATAATGTCATCAACTCATTAACACTATAATTTCTCCTCAGACTGTTGCTCATTGAGACTGTTATTGGTTTTAAAATATCATTATACCTCCTTATTGTCATTTCAGTGTTTATTTCTAAACAATATGAAGGCAGAGGTAAAAAGAAAGTTGCATACAATTTCAAGGTATCCCAAAAGCCGGGAAGGAGGTTAAATAATGTGCATTACTGTTTGGATTTTGACATGGCATTTTTCTGCATGACTTGTACAATTTGGGATGCCAGTAGATTTTTTGAAGTAGATTATCTTCAAATAACTAGTTGACCAAAAGTCATAATGTGTGTTTTTTTTGGATTGTCCAGTGCTGCTCCAAAATTATATTGTTAAATGAAAATGCGTTTTTTAATTTCACATACTGGCCCTCCAATTTTACCCAACCAGTTCTCAGATAGGTTGGTTTAAACCAATTTTGTTAAGATATCAGATAATACATTGAGTAAGCTCACCAGTAAGTACATGATGACATCACTGCACTTCCCAATCCAAAAAAATTTGCTTAAAAATTGCTTAATTCATGAGCATTAGACCATGTATATGGAATAAATTGTATAGTAATAACGATATTTAATATTTCATATTAAATATGGAAAGCAAATATTACATGGATAAGAATTGGTTTGTTCTTTTGTACATCAAGCTATGTTTATGTTGTGTTTTTCTCACCATACATCTGTTAAAAAACAAGAGCTATTTTTTTTCAAACAGCACAACCAGTAACATAAGACAAACATGAGCTTGATTATATTGAATGTTACAAGTTGTTAGTAATACATTTGTATAATGTCACTGTATAAATGACATTATTTGCATCAGTATGGCAATATGACAGGAATTCAGCACTGCTTGGTCCCGCATGCTGTTTGTGCATGCTGTTGGTGATCATGCTGTTAGTGGCTATGAGGATTTTAAGAATGTAACTGCTTTGGCTATTAGCGTTAGAATCACAGAGCATGGCTTTAATGCAGCTGTTGTTTCTTAGGCTTTAACTTATCACCAAAAACACCATTATTTTAAAAACGTGACATTTGGGCAACAATACAAATGATATGTGGTTAAAAGTCCTGATGTTTGATTACTCAGACAGACAGACAGAGATATATACTGTATTGTGTGTACTGTATCAAAACAAAGACAAAAAAATCAATGCAAACCATAAAAAGCGAAAATATATTAAAGCAAAATATATTAGATGTACCTAATTAAAATAAATATGTAAATATATTACAATAATAGAAGTTAGGCGTTGCTGCATGTTAATAACTGCATGTCCTGGAATTAATATACTGTCTAATACCATCAGGGCAGTGTTGTGTAGCATTGCATGGTCCACATAACGTAATTGTTCCGTTTTTCAGGGTGTGTGTACTGTATGACAGTGGGGTTAATTTGGCCTCAGGATTCCTGTAACAGAGTTGGGTAAGCTCATGCTGGGCAGAGGCATATTGGGGTTTACTGGGGATGTGGCACCTGAGCTATCATGATCGACGTGGCCATGTGGATCTCTCTGCCCACTGTACTGGCCAATAAAGGAACCATCCTCGTTAAACTGGATGTCTACGCTGTCTCCGTAGTCAGCCAGACTATCATTACTGCTGCCTTTGCTTTCGCCGCCGATAGATGGTTGGCTGATTGAGTGCTTTTCCTCAATATCACTGACAGAGAAAGAAAGAGAGAGAGAAAGATGGACATTGTCTGTACTGATCACTGACAAACAGGTAAATGACCATAAGGTCAGTAAATAAGTGCTGGTCTTACCTTTCCAGAGATCTATGTGTGTAAGGGCAGGAAAGCAGAGAGAAAATCATTCAAACCCTGTGTTACAGCTCATGGGGATCTTAGTATACTAATAATACACACTGAACTGTTCAGGAGTCCTTAAGAGAGTTTCTGTTCTATTTCTGTTTCTGTGACTATTATGAATTTCAATTAAGTTTCTCTATGTGATGGAGGCCTGAGCTACAGTCTCTCATATGTGTGTATTTAAAGCCAGTCATCACTACAGTGAGTTGGTTCTGTTGTTGGTATCTGTACAGGTTTAACTTTAAACTTTAAGCAGTTTATTCATAAAAAAGTCTTAATCAGGATTCTAATATTGCTTTTATCTGCACTTTTATGCACCGCTGAATTTATAATTGTGAGGGTCATATTCCTGTTGAAACATCCTTGCAATCCTATCTCTACATATAAACAAAATATCTGCATATTGTTATACATGAATGTAATTAATAACAATTGAAATATCTACATCAATGCAGCAAGCAAAATGACTCCATATGTAATGTGATATGGTTGTCCAACCTGTATTCTCCAAATGCATCATCTTTCATCATGCGAGCTCCAGACTCAGCCTGGCCTTCCTCTTTATCTTTTACTAAAACACAACATATAAAAGCAATATAATTTTTTTTGGTTAAACATATATAATTGATTATGGGCTGTTAAATTATTAATGTACACAAGCCGGCAATGTGGTCAGAATGTGAAGTAAATGCAAACCTCAGATATTCTTTCAATTTTAAACACACAGTAAATTTTTCCACATATAATACAACCACTATGTTATCTCAAAACATTTTCAAGTGTTTACTCCCAAAATGCTCTTGTGTGTAGAACTACTGTCGTGGACACTGTCATGCAGAGTATCTCACTTAGAAACAGCCCAAACTACTGTTCCTAGAACATTCTATTGAACTGTATTGCTCTTCACCTTAAAAGAAGTCAACAAGTTTAGTCTACTGCCATTGTCTTATTCTCTCGTGTTCGAGATAATCAAATGAAAGAAAAATCACAGAAGGGATCTCTGTATTATCTCAGTTATTTATTCTAGACAGCAATGAGATTAAATGGAGAGCAAATAGAAACTTTTACTTAAGCCTCCTTTGTCTCAAGATATTTCTTCTAAGAAAAAGACCCAGAAGTTCTGTCAATCACTCAACATTGGGTTCATATAGTGAGACTAGGAGTTTGACTTTGGGAGAACAATCACTCTGCTTAGAAAATAAAATAAAAGGAATAGGAATTGGCAAGTGGGATTTGCGTGCCAGTCTATCCGGGTATGAAAGGGAGATGCTGTTCATCACTCATTTAGATTTGTTCTTTGGAGCTACAGCGTCTTTTCAGCAGTCTCTCTACCCCTGCACAGATAAGTGCGAAGACTTTCCCTGAGCACTTTGATTGCTAAAAGAGTAAATTTCCTCTAATGAGCATTTTATTATGCCTTTCCAATGCATGTGCCATTGGTACCGCTCTCTCTATGACAGCCACAATCTTTGCCTCAGATATTTGGGCCATGCTCATGCTGAAGCGACGTTCGTAGAGGGTTAATGTTCTCAATGTGAGAACATGTCTATTTGGACTGGCTGTCGCAGGTTTCATTCTTCTGCAAGAAGCGAAGAACCACTTTGGTTGCTCCCTGCACTGCTCATTCTGCTGTAGCTGCACACAAGGAAGTGTCAGCAAACAGTGCTTTCTGAGGCAGATGCAGAGGTGTTGGCCGTGCTTTCCCAGGCTGCCACAAGAATCAGTTTGGAGTGGAAAAAACGCCCTCCCTGGAAAGCTCAAATCTGGACAATTAGTTCTTGGGCCCCTGTTCCATTCTTCCTTGAGATGCATAACAAGCTCACTTAGGGGTACTTAGAGATGCCTCCAGTTGACCACCATTGCAGTGGGTGGGGAGACATCAACCATGGTTGTCCAGAAGCGAGAATCTCTGGCAGCCCTCTCCATCTGGTAAAACCAGCTCCCTGTGACTTCTCAGCCAGCATGTCTTTGTCGGTTGCTAACAAGAACCCTCCCATAGCAAAGCGGTTCTAAGACATGTTGTCCAGTGAAGACCAACCTGCTCTCACAGACAGACCCCACCCAGAGCAGGATGGGGGCCCATTCCACCCTTTTGGGCTTGTCCCAAGGGGTGGTGTCTTACCATCTGGCCTTCTGTTGCAGCCTTTGGCACAGTGTTTGGACAAGTGGCTCACCCTCCTTACCCTGTCACACTGGCTCATCAGGACAATACATCTCGGCTATGCAATTCAGTTAAACAGGATCCTGTCCAAGTACTCCGCCATTCTCTTCTCCTTGACTCAAGAAGAGAGTGCAGCAGCCCTATGCACATATCAGGTAGATATCATTTCAATGTGTCGTTGTTCTTTCAGCCGTGGTTAGATCAAGAGTTCCTGCATGCTGGGATGTACATGAAGCCTGCTGGCACCTTATGCAACAGGCATGCAGTGTCAGGTTTCTCGACAGGTTCTCACCTGACACCTTGACACATCAACTGCCTGGAGCTGCTGGTAGTCCTGCTTGCCCTGCACAGACTTCAGTCTGTGATTCAGGGCAAGCACGTGTTGGTCCAGATGGACAACATGGTGACAGTGGTGTATATAAATCGCCAGGGTGGTACTCGTTCTTGTCACATTACAGCTCATTTGTCACCTTCTTCTATGAAGTCACTGAGAGCCATTCGTATCCCAGGCAACCTCAATCATGCAGCAGATGCGCTCTTGTGACAGGTCACGCTTTGTGGAGAATGGCAACTACAGCCCCACATGGTCCTCCTGAGGAAGGACCTTCTTTCTTAGGGGGAGGGCATAATTTGGCACTTGAGGCGAGACCTCTGGAATCTCCATGTCTGGTCTCTGGGTGGGACACAGAAGACCTAGGTGATTTGACAATGGCGGTGGTAAACACTATCACTCAGGTTAGAGACCCCTCTACCAGGCAGCTCTATGCCTTTAAGTGGCGTTTTTTGTGGACTGAGGACATGCCCCATTGGATCCATGCTTACTTTCCTACAAGAAGGTCAGCAGAAGGGGAAGACTGTCTCCACACAGAGGCTATGGGCCGTGTCTCTTGAAGGTATGTGCACACTCATCTGAGAGAGAGCCTCAACTTGGGCACTTGCAAAAGGCACCCCTTTAGCAAACATCTGTAGAGCTGCATGCTGGGCCACATCTAATACTTTTTGCTTTTACTTGTGTTATAACCTCAATATATATTCAGTTTCTTCAAAGTGTTTGTCTGAAAGAGAACATAGTAGAAGCATCTGCCAATTTTCATTGCTGTTTTCTAATAAGAAGCAGAGTGATTGGTCAACCAAGGTTAAACCCCATCGACACAACGTTACATATTTCAAGACTATTTCAATATTTGCTCAAACTTTACTTAAAATTTACCCAAATCCAGATTATTTTAGTCACAACTTGCATTCATTTTACAGCTTCATACTCATAAAATGTATTTGGCCAATTGTTTCATTTGTTTCTTTTTTATTACTCCTAAGAAATTTTAGGAGAAACATCTGACACAAAGTTGAAACAACTAAAATTAAACAACTGAAATATCTATCAATATGCTATGAAAAAGCAACATTTAAGAAATAAAATTTTCCTCTGCGGTGTCATGCAGTATGACATTACTGTACTTCATATAAAACTGTTTTGAACAACCTTTTTCTAATTCATTAATAATTTTGCACTTTTGATCATATATATATATATATATATATATTGTGACGAGGCGCACCGGGGCAGTCAGCGTCGCCCTGGCAACGGACGCGCCGCACCTGCCCGAGTCACAGACGACGGTAGGCGGAACCCCATTAAACACTGTTTTTGTGTACAGAGGAGAACGGCGTGCCTTTCCCCTGGAAGCATTGACGATCTGCTCCGACGCCTGATGGAGGTGAGCGTCCGCCAGCAAGCACTGGTCGATCACCTGACCACCCGTCAGAGCCGGACGGAGGAAGGACTCGCCGCGCAGGTCGCAGAACGGGTGGTCAGCGATCGCCTTCCCCAAGCCCTGCCGCGGACCCCCTGCCGGGCGGACAGGTTGTAGGACCCGCCTCGGCCCGCGACCGCGGGGAGGCGGTGGAGCTGGCGGACGCCGAACAACACCACGAGTCCGGGGAAAGGACGCAGCCGTTCCCTCGGAGGGTGGACCAGGAGCGACGCGCGCCGGAGGGCGCCCCACACTCTCCCCGCCCTCCCCTCGTTACTTCCCCGCTATCCATTGTCGCCCCTGGGACCAGGCCGGCGCTTGGGGGGGGGATGTGACGAGGCGCACTGGGGCAGTCAGCGTCGCCCTGGCAACGGACGTGCCGCACCTGCCCAAGCTCATCACGGGCAGACCGAGCACAGCTGTGACGCGTCACCCCACGGCGTTAAGACGCCGCCGCCCTCCGCCCAGAAGGAGACGAAGACCAAGAGTCGTATGGAGAGGAAGGTGCTGATAGAAGCGAAGCCTGAGAGCGCCGCCAGCCGGAGTAACGTTGCGTGTCCCCCGCGCCGACAGAGACTAGCGAGTGGCCGAAAGCCCTCTAAAGGAGCCTGCGCCACCGCACACTCCCGCCGCCAGGAAGGACGCAACCCCGAGCACCAGCCGCACCAGCCGCACCAGTACCAGTTCCTGCACCAGCAGCCAGCCCGGCTGCTTCCCCCACGCACTACACGCCCTTTCATTTACAATAAATCCACCCTCCGGGGCATCTTTGCACCGCCTACCTTGTCGTGTGATTCCTCACCCGTGACAATATATATATATATATATATATATATATATATATATATGGGGAGACGACAGGGAATATTTGTATTTTTACAAATTTGTCATACAGCAAGATCAATAAATAAAATTAACATTAAATGAACACAAAATCTAAATACAATGAATACGAAAAGGTGAGAGTCAAAATAAAAATAAATGGTGACCAAATTTCTTATACATTTTTACATTTATTCAAAACTCAGCGAATGACAATGCAACTGATGATGTGCATATGTGTGGTGCAGGTGTGTTACCTGAATACTTCCCTCCTTTACTTCTCTTGATTAAACACAGAATAAGCAGTATCAGCAGAAGCAGAACCACAGCGCTGATGAGGCCAATGAACCAGCCCTGAGTCGCAAAACCACTGGGCAGTTCTGCCAGCTCTGAGAAACACATGGCAGATGAGGAAATGATAGATACAAGAAGTCAGAAAATGAATCCATAAATGGATGTAACTACTCTGCACCTGGTCCTTTGGTTTGGAAGTCCCAGTCATGGGAGGTGTTTCCGGACAGAATCTGGAGATGGTAGTGAGTGCCTGGCTGAAGACCCTGCAGCTGATAGAACGCCTGTGTGGAGTTCACCTGCTCTGACTCCTCCCATTCACCCTTGGCTGTCACACACATCATATATATCAGTTTCTCTGGTTTTACTCTTTATAAATCCCAGCTGAACATATTGTCATTTAGAGCATTTATTTGCATAAAATGAACTGTGGTCAAAACAACAAAAATATGCAGTGTTTTCAGACTTCAGACAGGTTCAAAAATTAAAAAAAAAGTTCAAAAATCAATATTTGGTGGAATAACCCTAGTCTTTAATTACAGCTTTGTGCGTCTTGGCATGCTCTCCGCCAGTCTTTCACATTGCTGTTGGGTGACTTTATGCCACTCCTGTTTGATGGCTTGTGGCATCCATCTTCCTCTTGATCACATTTCAGAGGTGTTTAATGGGGTTCAGGGTATAGATTGGACTTGCCATAATAGGGTTGTGATCTGGTGATACTCAGAGGGGAACATTGTCAAAGCAAAAGGAAGCAATTTTTCTGCCAGGACAACCTTGTATGTGGTTTGATTAATGTGCCCTTTACAAAGACAAATTTGCCCAATTCCAGCCTTGCTGAAGCACCCCCAGATCATCACATATCTGCCACCAGACTTCACTGTAGGTGTGAGATACTGTGGCTTGTAGGCCTCTGCAGGTCTCAGTCTAAACATTAGATGACAAGGTTTTGGGCAAAGCTGAAAATTGGACTTATTGGAGATGACATTACTCTAGTCCCCTACGGTCCAGTTATTGTGGTCGTTTGCAAAAGAGCCTCAGTCTGGCTCTTCTTTGCTTCTCATTGATAAAGGGCTTTTTCTAGCTTTGCATGACTTCAGCCCTGCCTCTAGCAGCCCGTTTTGAACCACCCTCAGTCAGTGGAGAGTCATTTTGCCCTCTACTGGTCTGTAGTTTTGTTATCCCCAATGTCTGCAGCTTGACCTTGTTCTTATGAACCGCTACCTTTAAAATCTTAAGGATAGAAGCAACCTGATGCTCACTGTATCCCTCTGCTAGTAAAGCCAGAATTTAACCCTTCTTTTTCTCACTCAAAACTTTTAAACTTTTTTTGACATAGTCCACTTATTATTAGATTCCTTACTATTTGAGTTATTTTAGTCCACTTACTTTTGATGTTCCACTAGCACTGTTTTGCCATCCAGCCAGTTCTATTGCAAAAGGATAGTGATGACCACAATCTTGTTTTCTATATGTCTATATATATTGTGACCAGTCTCTCCGGGCTGATCAGCGTCACCCTGGCAACCGACGCGCCGCACCTGCACCAGCTCATCACCGGCGGACCGGTCACCGCTGCACCGCATCACCACGCGGCTTCCTAAAGCCTCCAGCTCTTGCCCTCGCGAGATCTCAGTCTCGAGGTAATACTGAACAATAATCTTGTTTATCCTGTGTTGCAGAGAGCAGCGAGTGACCGATTAGCCATTCTGGGGAGCACGCACGGGCGCCCACTCTCACCGCCACAAGGGACACACGGAGCACGGATTACACCAGCCTCACCAGCCGCACCAGCCACACCGGCTGCTACACATCTGCACTGCACGTTTAATGTAATAAACCCACCCTCCGCGGTCACCAGCCTGCCTTGTTGCGTGATTCTTCACCTGTGACAATATATATATATATATATATAGGAAAAGCCTTGTTAAATAATATTTGGTTCAGGTGATCACTTAATCAGTATTTCATTAAGCAAAATGAGATGTGCCTGTGTTGGAATTCAACAGACACTGGAATGGAATGGCTGCCATAAATGTAGAGATGCTGATTTAAGAAAGATTTTGAAAAAATAAGAAACAATTCTTAATTGTTTCCAGAGCTGTATGTTTGTTGGACATTATATGCTTGTTGTGGATTTATTGTACAGTACATCAGTGAGCACTTCCCACCCAACCTGGTGGTTATGAGCTTCGCTTTACCCCACTTCACCCTGACTCCACACATAACCAAACGACAGCAGCTGTACCCTGCTAGAATCACAACAACAATTTCAAAGACCTGGGGCCCATTCTTCGTACATCACAAGACACATCCAAGATGATAACCAACTAATTATTTTCTGGGTAATTAGGTTCTTCAAACACACCTGTTGTTGATAATTAGTATGGCTGGATTGAGTTATCTCAGATCATTGCGCGTTCATGCGCTGGTTTAAAAGGGGCTGTGTATCGATAGTAGAAACACTAATCAGCAACGCTGCTATTGGTTGCCCACAACGGCCAAAGAGCATGCCCACTTTTTCTCACCGACAGAACAAGAACTCTTAATGGAGGGCTATGGTGAGTTGCAAAATCAAAAAACAAACGTCAGGGAACACCTCAAAGGCTGAAAAAGCCAGGAGAGAGGGTTGTCAAAAAGTTGCAGACAAATTAAATGCGTAGGTAGTGATGTGTTAAATTGTTTATATCACTTATTACAGTATATATTATGTACGTTTCTTTTTTTATTTTCATAATTACTTTAATCTTTTATACTACAGCCACCATGGCACCCACTAGAACTTGGGAACAAGTAAAGGTGAAATACAAGAATATTCTACAAAAATGGTAACATTAACTACAAATACTGTTCTTAGTCTTTTTTAAAGACTGAAATGATGTGCTGGTTTGTTTATATCAGCAACTAGGAAAAAGGCAGAGCAAAAAAAAAACACGGGTGGTCCTGCAGCCCCACGTCACACCCTGGCAGAAGAGCTGGCCATTGGGTTAAATGTGAACCGACCCAATGTTCAGGGCATCCCTGGGGGTAGCTCTTCCTTAGACCCACAGCCAGGGACCAGTAGCAGCAACACCTTCATTACTGCTAAAGAGGCAGTTAATTCTTGCAATTGGTGCTTTGAATTGCATTGACATGAAAGGAAGGCAGCTTAACCTACTTTGAGTGAATGTAAAAATGTTGCTATGTTTCTTTTACTGTGTACCTCATTGTAATGAAATTGTTTTTCCCCTTTTGTGCAGTTTCACATAACACAGCAACACTTTTACCTGTTCCCATGCAAGTGGTGGCTGAAGCATGTGCAGTAAGTGGACTTGTTGTACTTTGTTTTTTTACATCAACGCCATTTCACACAGAGCACTACTGTTGACCTTGCATAACAATATCTGTCTTTGCAGGAAAAAGATGACCTGTTGTTCAAAGAAAAAATGATAAAAATCACGGAAACCATATTTGCCTTCTCTGTAGTTTTTTTTCCCTTAAAAATAGTGTTCCACAATCCTATCCTGTGTAGCTCTGCCACTAGGTTGGTCCAAGTGCACTGGCTGGAGGTCATCATCAGGCTGCACCTCCACCACAGGGATCCTCCCCTTTCTAATGGTGGCAATGTGTGTAATGCAGCACATGCAACAATAATGTTGCATGCCCTGTCAGGTCTAACCCTTAGACTTTTCAGACATTGAAATCTTCCCTTTAGTTGCCCAAAGGTCATTTCAATGTGTGCCCTTTTTCTTGGCTAGAGCTGCATTGTAACAGGTTTGTGGCCCAGGGTTTGGGTCAGGGAATGGGATCATAAAATACTGCCTACAGGCATCGTAGCTACCTGTACAATGGTAAAATGCAGTTGTGTGAGGCCCAGAATAAGTGTGTGTAAAACGGTAAGCTAAAAAACGGTAAGGAAAAAAATATTTTCCTCTATTCAACTAATGTGCATAAACGTGACTCTGAAAATTCAAAAGTCATGCACAGATCCCTGGCCAATTGGCTTCCACATTTGTGATATGGCACATAGAGTCACATACTATCTAAGACATTTTAGTCAATCAAGTCAAGTCAACTTTATTTATATAGCGCTTTTTACAAATTGTCATTGTTTCAAAGCAGCTGTACATGAATGAGCTGTCAATCAACTGCATATTTATGCAGTTGCTATGCATAAGTATATCATAGACCCATTGCTATGACAACAACTTTAGAATGAGTGTGAACCAAATAATCCAAGATGCCAAATCGTCAACAATCAAATCCAGCTAACTGAGTTAGCGACGTACGAAGAACAGGCCCCAGCTCGTATTAGAAGACATTATCAGGAAATATGGAAACAGTTTTCATTAAAATGCAGAGAACACTCAGCTTTTTGCTCACAACATAAAATAACTCCTCAATCCTTAGTGATCGTATTAGTAATATTAAAAACTGGATTGCTAGTAATTTCCTTCTGTTAAATTCTGACAAACAGATTATATGCATTAATAATTACACCAATCCACCCTATACATCAGACACTAAAATATAATCTGTTGCTTGATGGTTGTACCATAATAACTTTTTATGCAGTTAAGAACATGCCTTTCACCTTTAAAATATTACTCAACAATGTGTTTACTGTTTGTATTTTGATGCTGGAAAATGAAATCCTGGCTATTATTGTAATAGCTTGTTGGGTGAATGTTCTGCAGGCTTTATAAATAAACTCCAGTTGGTTCAAAATGCAGCAAACAAAAATGTTTATAACATCATATGACAATATCACAACATTTAGCCACGTTTTACTGCAACCATTAAGTGTTGTCAGACAAATACAAATGGCAACCTGTGCAGTGACCATGTCACAATTCAACAGTAATGTATTGTAATATTGTAATGTAAAATGTAATGTCCTTTTATTCTGCGATTTTGACACTCACAGAAGATGAACTGCTAATCTCCAGTTCCAACAAATCCATAAGGTGTTCTGCTAGATTTAGTTCACTGTACTCAAATGGCCTCCACAGCCACCAGACCTCATGTTCAAGAAAACCAGTTTAAGATGATCCTTTGGCTTAACCAACCATCTGCTAGCCATCACATGTCACAGACAACATAATTTACACATATTAACATATAATTAACACATAGAAGCACCTACTGTAAGTATTATAATATAGAGATTTCTGTCTGTCCCCTGGACCGGTAAATACATAAACCCCTGTAAACGATCCAATGACAGTTTAATGAATGTTAAATTAATAAAGAAGTACATAATACAGACAAACAATTAATAAGGCTTGGTTTGCAGGATATTAGATCTCTTTCTCTACAAAAACATGTTTAATGATATGACCACAAATCATAACCTAGATGTGGAAGAAACGGTATCTGCAAGAATTATCAGTCAGGATTCAGACCATATAATAGTACAGAGACAGCTCTCATCAAAGTGACAAATAATTTGCTCTCATGACTAATTGTGGCCGCATCTCTCTTCTTTTGCTACTTGACCTTAGCATAGCCTTTGACACTATTGAAAGAACAAAGCATTCTCTTAAATAGGCTTGAAAATTATGTTGGCATAAATAGAATTGAACTGGTATGGTTTAAATCATATTTGTCTGATTCCAGTTTGTTGCTGTGAGTAAAAATGTGTCATATCGATCACTAGTTCAGCACGGAGTTCCGCAAGGCTTAGTGCCTGGGACTCTACTTTTCACCCTGTAAATGTTACCTCTGGAAGCAATTATTAAGAGACATAGAGTTTTCATTGTTATGCTGATGATATTTAGCTGTACATTTCTCCGAGGCCCAACAAGATGCATAAATTCGCCAAACTAACAGAATGTATAATCAATATCAAAACCTGGATGTCTAACAACTTTTTACTACTAAATTCAGACAAAGGAGAAGTTTTAATTATTGGACCAAAATCTTCCACATGGAACAACCTAGAATAATGCCTTACTCTTGATACATGCTCTACAAAGCCTGCTTCATCAGCTAAGAGTCTGGGTGTCCTTTTTGATAGCAATTTGTCCTTTGAAAACCACATTTCCAATATTTGTAAAACAGAATTTTTTCATCTTAAAAATATATATTAAAACTAAGACAAATCCAAAAATTATTTCATGACATCAAAATTTGATTATTGTAATGCTCTACTGGGTGGCTGCCCTACAGGTTTAATACAAAAACTCCAGCTGGTTCAAAATGCAGCAGCCAGAGTTCTACAGATTAACAAGTATGACCACATAGGCCCGGTTCTGTTAACACTGGCTGCCTTGAATGGTTTAGTTTCAAAATATCTGAGCAAGCTCCTCTTATTACAGTCCTTCACGGTCACAGCAAGCTGAAAATTCGGGCCAGTTGATAATACCAAGAATTTTAAAATTGAGTGCGGGGGTGGTTGATCCTTTTTATATTTGGCGTTCAAAATCTGGAACAGTCTTTCCAGTATTGTCTAGGACAGGGCTATTCAATTACAAATTCAGTTGGGCCAGATTGTCAAACCGAAAAGGGTTAGCTGGGCCAGTCATTTTAGCGTGTTGCAGGCTACGTAATTTACGT
>JAZGTJ010006248.1:0-25401 GCA_036877575.1 Botia almorhae | reverse complement strand
TACACCAATTTTCGTAAGAGAAATCGTAGTATAATATTATATTTCTTTATTTATAGCATAGTTTATATATGCGCTCATCGCGTTCTTTGTCTGAGGAGAAGGTGAACTCACTGTCCAGAATCATCTGAAGCGCTTCTTCACTCGTGTATCATGTCATCATTCAAACGCGCAGATAAAGTGAGTAAATTCTGTGATGAAGCTTCGATGATTTCTGCAGCTTTTCGGGGGCGCGCTACCTGACTGGCCTCAGATACTTTACATATGAACAGCTCGCTCAGTGCGAGGCGGGATCACATCAGCGGTAATGAGCTGATACAGGAGAAACGATACATCCTCTAACATTCATACGGATTACTTAAAAAGAGAATATTTGTTTTTAATTTGAATTGGTTTATGTAAAAGTACACACTTCAAGCTTTCTATAAGTATATTTATTATGTCTGTGGGGCCCGTATTCACTGAGATTTAGGTTGTTTTATTTATGTGTCTGTGAAAAGAGATGACAGAGACAGCGAAGGCAGAGTGCGTACCCTGTCGGTTTTCTTCTTTTTATAAAAGCACAGGGTTTCATTGTTATTATGAGGGTATACAAATAAAAACAGACCCTTTACAGATTTGAATGATGTATTGGTTGTATCTGTACGATCAAAAATGACGGAGCATTTTACGTTCTTTTCCGCGTTATCATCAAAACATGCCTCAAAACGCGCCGGCGCATTTGTCGACCCCAGAGGGTTAATTGTCCTGAATTACGGCTGGTCCCGCGCTGATTGTAAGGCAAAACGTGATTGGTTGGAGCGAAAACGTGCAACGATTGGTCAGCCAAACGTGGGCGGTATCTGATTGGCTTAAGTAGAAGGTGGGTGGAGTCCATGCATTTGTGGATCAGTGTGCGTCTGGACACTTAAAATGTTTCAAAATCCACAAATACGCGCAGCGATCTACAAATGCACAGAGAGCAATCCACAAATACGTGCAGCGATCTACAAATGCACAGAGAGCAATCCACAAATACGCACAGCGATTTACAAATGCACAGTACGCGATTCACATATAAATGCCGGTCAAAGTTGTGTTTGTAAAATAAAAAAAATATTTGTGAGTATGTTTTTTATTTGCAATTCTAATTTTTTGACTTGTGAATATAATTCATGTTTGTGAATCTCATTCTATTTATTTTGTGAATATGCTTTGTTTTTGTCAATCGCTTTACATTTATTTGGAATTATGCAACAATTCTAACCCCATAAAGAACCCAATCGCAGACAGCGATAACACAAAAATCCTTTTATTTTGTTAAACAAGGAAAACAGAATGCAAACTTCCACTATGGGGTGAACGAAGGAACAGGGGCACAAAACAAACAAAAGCGGACTTAACTTTAAACACAATAAACAGTAAACGTTAACTGGGACAATGCTGACGAGAGCACAAACAACAAGGAGAGTGAACAAAACATCAAGGAGCATAGACAGACCACTCGAGGAGCGAAGCACAGATAATACACAGAAGAAACTCGGAATAAGCACAAATAAAACATGGACCAACAGACCAGCACTACAGCAGACAAGAGGGCATTAAATACGACAGAAAGCAATTACAAACAGGTGCATAAAATCAAAACAAATGAGGAAACAAGGGGACGGGGTAATGACATGAGACCGGAGAGCACATGGCAGATGTAAACAAAGCTAAAGCCATGTGCCTCCACATAAAATAAACAACCAGAGCATGGGTCTAGACTCAACAGGACGAGTCGGAATATAGCCCCACGCTCTGACATAGAACACAGATTGTGTCAGGATCCTGGCAAAACACGATCTCCAGACTTGACAAGAAGCCAGGACCCTGACACTTTATGTATAATCTGGCCAATACAGCTCGAATGAATCTACTAATCTATACATCATAAAGGGCAAAAGGCTGTAGAGTGATACTTCGGTAATAACAAGTGTAATTAAGTGCAAATTATGACCAGTTAAATGCAATTATTCCCACTGCCGACTGCACCCTGGAAGCTGATTCAATAGTGGTCAATAGTCATCCTGCATTTGTGATAAAGCTAGACAGGAACTATTTATGCACTACTATTTGTATCACTGCGCAGCACCTATAATAATTGTAAGCAACATTCTGTAGCTTTCAGTCTATTCTTCTCACAAAAAAGGCATTTAAGGATTTTGTTGACTTATCAACAGTCATTTCAAGTGCCTTCCTCCGTTCAAAGCACAGAAGGTACAGAAAAGGTAGAAAAATGCTTGTACTACAGCACTGTCTGGCACAGCAAACCCACCCTGTGACGTCACAGGCTATAGTACTGCAAGATGGTGGCGCCTACAAAATCTATTTTAAAAAATTATTTTAAATGGTTACATTTATTACGTTTTTTTAATAGAACTTTTGTTTTGAGTGGAAATCTATTTACAAATTAATGCAGAACTGACTGTTTTACTTTTTTGATTGCTCAGGCACACATCTGCCTCACCGGAAAAGCTCTCCACAGAGCATGTGGAGTCAGCCTTCCGACAGTCAGATGGGGTGGTGGGGGTGCTACAGGACCATCATCATCCCCACTTTTACAGCACTGGTGATGCCCACACTTTCATTCTCTAGAACACTCTATGGAGTCAAGAAATTGTTGCGTCTACTGGGATTGGTCAAATCTTCCAAGGAGAAAATTGCTGCGTTACAGCATTATCTGGGATTAGGCCAATAATGTTGGATTCAGGGTCTAAGCCTTCCGTACAAGATGTCCAAAGCCACATCTGAGCCCCACTGAGTAAGCAGGACACTAGTTCATTATATCTATACAGCCATGTACTTGCTTTCCGCTCCCATCACAACCATACACAGAAATGACCTCTCAGCTGATCTGCCCTCAGTAAAAACCCTGCTGTTTTTATCATGTGCTAACTGCATTAGTTTGCTCTCTTCATTACAGCACTGAATTAATTTCAGTTACTTAACATCAATAATCTCAAAAAATGATCTGCCACAGATAGAATCTGCACACCAAAAACTGCACACACTATTAGCCTGTTTTGTTAATAGGTCCAAATAAAAAAAAACATTAGAATGCAGTCACAAATGATACTCTCATATAATTTTATTCCATTGAAATGATTTGTAATGACTTATTCATTTTAGATTTGTCACATTATTGTAATAAATAAATCTTCTATAAACCTGAAAATTGTACAAATGAATGGCAATTACAGCTAAATGCAGTGTAGCTCTGAACATATAAAACTCTCCTTTAGTGCAATAATCAGTGACAATCTCCTAAAGGTAATGGACAGATGAAGGGCCTTTGTGAAAACCCACTGATGATCTATTAGGGTTGTCTGGGTTGCAAACATTCAGTAGGGCTCATATTTAGGTGCATGCAGTCTCTGATTGCTTTCAGAAGGAAAAGCAGCAGAAGGATTCAAACAATTGTACCTGTTAGGGGCTTCGAGAGGACCTCTAAGCCTCTGAGACATCTGTGTGATGGGGTGCTCCTGCATGTCACCGTTGCTCTTAATGGGTAGTGCCACTGCATCCTGCCCTTGAATTATAACAAGGGCATATATTATAACATATATTGAAAACATTTTTGAATGTATCAACAGGATGAAACAAGATCCTTACAGGTATAGAATTATTTAGAGAACATTTCTGAGTCGGAATTTCAGTAATCAAATAGGAAATTCACATCTGGAAAATCTTGATGTCCCAGCACTGATTCTCTTTCATCCTCTGCAGACACGATCTCATCCTCACCTCTAGAACTGCTGTATTGAGAGGTATCTCTTGGATCAGTAGTATCTGGTAAAGGACCGGGGGTTGGACACTGCTCTGATGACACAACGGCTGCAGGCCTCTTCGAGGTCATGAATTGAGAGGACAATTCAGCTTCCTTCAAGGTTGTGCAAGTTGAGTTTAAATCCTTGTGACTACGCAGCCTCTGAGAGATGTCAGAATAAGACTTCATCTGCTTTTCGTGCATGTCATTTACACGTCCACCCTCAAGGAAAACACTGGAGTTTAGAACGTCATCAGTTAAGGCGGTTGAAACACAGGGGTGCATTAAAAGGCCATTCTGTTGAGAAAAGAGTGATGGGCGATTAGGTGTGAGCTCTGTCCTAGGTAGCAAGCATGTGTCTGTGATGTGTTTGTAAGTTGGGTGACCAGTGAAGATGACGGCATTCTGTGATCCCCATGTGGTAGAAGAAGGAACCTGTTCAGTTGATGTGTGGGTAAAATGTGATAGTTGTGATAGAAGACAGCAGATTTGTGTTAATGTCGCTAACAACATCATTAAACAGTGACTATATGCAATATCAGCCTAATAAAATAAAATAATAAAAGCCAAGACTGTACTAAAATCTTTCAAAATTCTTTGGATCATTTACATCTTCACATTGTTCTAAGCACAAATGATTTTCTTTCTTCTGAGGAATACAAAACATGATGTTAGGTAAATTATTTGTAATAATTTAATCAAATAATTAAGGTGAAGTGCCTTAAATTTGTGTGGAAAGCCATTTTGTGTGGAGTTTGCATGTTCTCCTTGTGTCAGCATGGGTTTCCTCTGGATACTCCATTTCCCCCACAGTTCAAATACATGCAGCTTAGGTAAATTGGATATAATAAAATTGCCCTTAGCTGAGTGTGTGAATGTCTGTGTGCCCTGCAATAGACTGGCCAGGTGTACCCTGCCTATTGCCTGAGAAGCTTGGAAAGGCCCATTGAGAATGGGTGGATGGACAGATGAAGAAAAAGGCAGTTTTTAAATAAAAAAAGTAGTTTTCAAATAGTTGTTATTAACAAAAAAATTCCCCTTTACACGTATTACATTTCAATTGTACATCTGATTATAGAAACGGGTTCAAACCAATGGAAATGACATACATGGCAACCAACCAAACTTAGTGCTGCCGTATTCACGTGCCATGTTTGAATATACAGAAATGCAAATGAAATTTGAAAGCAATGGTAGATTTTCAGCATAAACTGATTTCAATTTGTGAAGCTTTTTTGTAATTCATTTTAATTGCATAGTCTGAATATTTTGCCTGAAATCTCCTTTTGTGATGGAGAAAGTCATGCAGGTTTAAACAACACAAGGGTGAGTAAATTTGAAAGAATTTGACAGAACTACCCCTTTGAGGCAAGTCCTCTTGAATACACATGACAATTTAGGTAATTTTTAAATAACGTGAAAAGTTAAAAGATTTTCAAAATCATTCGTAGAAATGTGATACACTGCTTTTCTATAATCATGAAAATGAAAGAAGGATGGCAGAAAACAAAAAAGACGTGTCAAGTACAGTGACTCAAGAGGATTAATAAGTGCTACAATTAATTGGATGGTCAAGGATGCCTCGTTGGCAGCAAGTGGGAACAACATTTCTGCTATATCATTCTCTCATTGCTTTACCTCCACTAGTCCTTGGCCTCCAAACTCAACCCTGACAATTCAGGTTATAGTGGCTCTTTTCAAATAAACTTTAATCCAAAACATTTCAAGGTATCAATTTTTGTGCCTTATAAAGACTGACTAGAATTTTTTCGTCAAGGTTAGATTTTTCCCCACTGTCTGTTCTGCTAAGTGCACTGAGATCAGTGTCTTAACTTTCAATCTTATTAGCAATCCTTTGCTCCTAAACTCTGTTTTGTGACAGAAATACTGCACTGTAGGGGAAGAGTGGCAGAAGGGTGCCAAAAAAAAAATCCAGAACACACAATAAAAAAAAAACATGGCTTCTGTTTCTTTTCTGATAAGGGTCTTAAATACCAACCCGTTAGCTGCTTAATAACATCCACTGTAAACCACACGCTCTGTCTGGCAGATCCAGTGTGGGAGTAAAAAAGCAAAGAAAAGAAAGAAAGAATAAAAGAAATGGAGTGAGAGGAAAAGTTAATTTCTTGGTTGAGTGATTCCATCGCTAGCTGCAGGGCAGAGTAGAAAGTGTTTCGCTAAAGTAGCAATTGATTCTTCTATCAATCTGCGGCAAGCGCCTGCTCTTCCAAGGAATATATTAAATATGAAAATCATATCCCGTTATCATGGCTTCCCAGCTTTCAGGCTGGTAAGCTCCCCTTAATGAATGCTGCAGCCTTGGAGACATGCACGCTGCCAGTGGTGGTGTGTATGCATAATGGAGCGATTTCTCCCATCCCTGCTCATTACAACATCGGCAGGCTAGATGGGGGGTTGCAGCGTGGTCACAAGTGACTGCTCTAGACAGCATGAGCTGTCTTCCACATTTCAAGAACTCGAGCCGCTTGAAGAGAGGGAAAGCTGCAGCCACAGGCTTGAACTACATCGGTGGCGCATGCAAAGCACCTAGGATTAGACATCTGTGGCACCACAACAGATAGCCGAGCAAAACGAACAGCCCTGCGGCAGCCACTGAGCAATCTAAATAGCAGTGACTTATTTAAGCGACCGGGGCAAAAAGTTTTGACGCATATTGTTTTAGCTGTGATACTTGTGACATGCACTAAAAACTGCAGACTGTCTCAAAGAAAAACATGATATATGTGGTCAGTCAGGTTGCATTAGTCAGAAAAGTCTTTGAGGTCCAAGTCAAGTCTTTGTTCTATTTTTAGCAATAGTTCAGCGAGTTATTTAACAGTGTATGAGCCTAAATTAATTTTGAAATTATTGAAATTACAATGTTTTGTTTATTTAAAACTGTCTAATAAAGCACAGAAGGTTTTACTTAAATCATTAACTTGGCTTTGAAAGTAATATTTTCGTTTGTGTATAAAAATTATTACATTTGATCCAAATGTCTTTTCTAATTAAAAGAAATCAGAATCAATGTTAATGATAAACAAATTTGTTTTAGATTTTCATAGAATTTATTCAAAAGATAAAAATATCAGTAAAACAGCACATTAAATAACATTTGAATTTCTACAATCCACGGCTGTAAATGCAGTGAATGCATGACATGCCCCCACACTAAAACTTAGATGAAAAAATGTGGCAGTAGGTGCATTGAAGTTTGGAATTACTTCGATCATAATGATAACATGAAGCGTTTTAAGAAATAAACCCTCGTGTTTAGGCAAGCGTTACAGTAAACAACACAAAGACAAAACTCCCACCTGTTTGTGATAAGGCGATATAATAACCCTGACTTAAACTAAACTGTTTACAAATAAAGTGACATGAATATTATCACAAAGGAAGATTTAGCTACATTTTTATTGTTGTTCATTTATATAACAATGGATGATAAACACACGTGCCTTTAGATCACGCATCTATAAAATAATGCTGGCTATAATTTGTTTTAAGACTGCTACTTCTTTGTTAAACCAGATCAGTCATTTGAAGTCATTTGAGCAAAACAGTAATTACTTCAAGCACTTTCCAATTTGCTTTTGATAAATTAATAGTGGCCTTTCAACACTGATACCCCATATACAGTCAAAAGTGTCTACTGAAGAGGGAGGCTGAGCTGAATAATGGTTGTGGTATTTTTCTCTACAACTCTTAACTCTCTTTTGAAAAAAATGACACTTCCATTGGATCTCATAACAGCTCTGCCATTTTATCAAAGGCACAGATAGCTTTGTAAATTCCCCACTGAACTGTAATTTCCATAGATGACATGATAATTTTCTCTTACCTCATTCGCTTCTGATTTCTCCCCACTCTCCATTTTCTTGCCGTCTTTCTTCTGTCTGGTAATATGATTCTTGTACTCTAACTGAAACAAATTCAGTCAAATGATTACTAACACAGACCAATTTCTGAACTAGGTAAAAAAAATAGTCTTGCTCACAATTATCTACTGTGAAACAAGAATTGTTTTGAATCACTCAAAGGAAGTTTGTTTCTTTAATAACACTGCACAGCTGAACAGTTATATAAAAATAAAAAATTTAAACATACTTTTTCACCTCCATCATTCAAACATCGCAAATGGAGCAATGCAGAAAGAAAGATTATGCGTCAAAATGCAGTGCCCATCAGCATGTGTATTCCCTTGCGAGTGCCCTTAACAGAGCCTGCCAAAGCTCTTAGTGAGTTACCAGTATACTGGCAGAGACAAAAGAGCTGAGATTATCTTCAGTCTCCCACCACATTCTCCTAAAACAATACCAGTTCTCCCAAACAAGACCTGAACCCAAATTATTTTCACTCACTTAAGATGTAATACCAAAGGGGTCCATGCAGTTAACAACAGACAAATATCAGCTTTAGGGAGTGAATAAAATAAAAGTGGAGGGAAGAGAAAGAGATTTCTGATGATATAAGGTAACAACTGAGTAATTAAGCAATAACATTTGATTAAGTTCAATAACATGATATTCTTCAACTGGCAGGTAAATCAACAACAACCCCTCACAACTGCAATTTAAAGCTACCATGCAGCAACAAAAATGAATATACAAACACACACACAAAGGGGGAATGGCTTCATTGCACATAAATAGAAAATCAGAGGCACTTCAGTAGCTGAACACAGGGCGATTAATTTGTGGTTGTGTAATTAAACAATTTGTCTAATTTGATATTAAGCTATAGAGCACTGTTCAGTTTTAAGTGACGAAGCCGTTGTTTTCTTTTTCTCATTTGTGTGCCATTATAAATGAGTGTTGGAGTGTTCATGACTGTTAGCAAACAACAATAAGTGTGAATGCTTAAACACTGGAAGACAATTAGACAGACAATTACAGGATTATTTCAATGGTCTAAAATGGAACAAATACAAAACAATGCCTCAAAGGAATTTTCTACTTCTGGGAAATGCAAATAAAACATGGATCAGGCTATGCTAATACTTACTAATACTAATAGCACTGAGCAGCTATCATATGGATAATTGCATCCTATGGGAACTATAACTCACACGACTTCACAGAAGAATTACTGAGGATTTAAATTTTAGGGCGTCTGGGGAAAATATTGCAAC
Organism: Botia almorhae; assembly: GCA_036877575.1. Lineage (NCBI taxonomy): Eukaryota > Metazoa > Chordata > Actinopteri > Cypriniformes > Botiidae > Botia > Botia almorhae. Next base: position 16,483 of record JAZGTJ010006248.1, on the reverse strand, counting down.
CTCATTAAATCAAGAAACACAGAGACTGTAAAGTTCTCCACTAAAAAAGCCACTGGAAATGAAATTGTTAAGCTATTGGCAAAATGACCTGCTGTCTGAACTACTCCTCTTTTTATCGGTCCAATGACATAATATTTCTAAATTCAATGATTATTATTTTCAGCATTGTTGTGGTTGTTGACACCATCAATCACGCATTCCAGGCATGAACATAAAACTAAATTAAAAGCACACTGATGGTACTATAAAGGTATAAAATAATTATACTGACAAAGCAACCAATTGATTGTATAAAATGGCTGTATAAAAACACTCAGAGAAAAACTAAAAGACAGGGTAACAATTAAACAATCAGGCTAAAAACCAGGAAGAGTCAATACTATTTTGGGGAGCACATACAATGAATCCTGGGACAGATACAGCTGCCCAAGGTTGTTACCCTCTTTTGAAGCAGCCTGCTACAATCAATGGAGAATTCTTTCAATTTTGATGACAAGCTCTCAACATTCCCAAGAAGCTCAAGGTTGCGTGTCTTTGCTTGTCGCTCTCTTTCGTGCAGCTCCTTGTAACAGCAGTGCATCTTGAAACACTTTATCTTAGTCCTACGAGCGGGAAACACACAGTAAAATGGACAGCTTCAGTACTCTCATTTTAAATAAGGTTACACTGACTTTGTAATAATGAAAATAAAAAATACAAACTTGTTATAAATAGGTCAAACATTACTATAAATGGGTTAATACTATCTTATTAGCATTACTAATCGCCCCTCATTATTCATTTTACAGGACAAACTAAAAACATTCCTGTCAAGGGATCTGTCAAGAGCCACTTTACCACAGAACTAATGGATTCTCTGCAGGTAAGATGCTGTTTTGTGACTAGCTAAGGGCTAAAATGGATAATGATGGCTGAAATTTTAAAATGAATGATACTTGCCTCACACACCCTTGACTGTCAAGGCATGCATGTTTATTTTTATAATGCATATAATAGAGCCATCATATAAACAAACGGTCTCGAGGGCTTAAACAAAAACAGATGATACAGGAAGTATCATAAATCATTACAATGAGTGCATTGTAATTCAGTACCTATTTTTTATTTGAGATATGGTAGATGCAATAAAAGGGAAAAGTTCATTATATCACTGTATAATATAAACACAATAAAAATGTAATATTTATTTATTTAAAATTTAATACACATACATCAAAGGAAGAACAATTACTTTTGAAAAAAATAGTGGTATACATAATTATAAAAATAACTTGCATGGATTATTAAAATATACTGAAAAGTTTAATCTGAGATTGTACAATGCATAGGTACTGTAAAAAAGGAAGTAATTAAATGTCATTTAAAATATATAGATGAAGGCACAAATGTTGTCGATAGCTAATATTGGAGGGGAATGTACAGTATATCGAGTACACCACATTTTTTCATGGGAAATAAACACAAGCAAAATAAAATACTATTTATTTAACGGAGCTGTAGGTTCTTGTATATTACATATGTATTTGATATGCATTTCTGATGATACTTACAGTCTTTCCTCTGACCTTAAGTAAGCAAACAGTTTTTCTTCCAGCTCATGTCTCCTCCTTTCCCTATACAGAGAAAACATCTTACAGAATTCAGAGTATACATCACATCCTCAACCAACATAAACTACATCGAAAGCTTTTAATCTCCTACAGGCCTAATAAATATTTGGTTAAACGGATTTATTTTTCAAAATATTTTAGAAACGATACAATATGATAATACGCTTCCTGCGTAGTTTTACATCTCTCTTGGACAACGAAAGTGAGATCTACGTCTTATTTAATGGGTTGTATCTATGATTGTAAATTTTTGCCCGCACTATTTTTAAGCGTGCCACCCACAGAAAATTAGTCAATAACATGAAGATAGGTCATTAACAGTAAGACACATTCCTGTAGTTCACTGCTACAAACGACTAATTGTTATTACGTTATCTTTTATTTAAAACAGAGCATTGAACTAAGCCGTCTCAGCGGTCATCGGTTCCTATCCACACCGTGTTCAACAGCTGTAGCCCGGCGGCGTAGCAAATCTACCGGGCTGTCTTGATCGAGGCCCGCTGCACTTCCGATTTATGCTAAATCGAAACTATCGCGCATCCATATCGAAAAGAGAAAATCACACGTGCACTCCTACCTTTCGTGTATGCGGTTTTGAATATTCCCAATCTGGTCGAAATATTCATTGCTGCAGAAAGCCATAACTGTTAGCTTTGCTCTTCAGCTCAGAACGGAAGGCAGCTCGCGTTGTTTACACTGGTTGCCATACGCACCGTTACCCCAGAGACCGCGAGAGGGGAAAGGGCGTAAATTTCACTACCTGACGAGGCGCGAGATGAAGGGACAGAGGGTTTTTTTATTGCCCACTAAAGCAAATTTGAGTCTGTTGAGTAACACTGTAGTTTACAATACGTGCAATACATAACTACATACATAAGAATTACATATTTACAGAATAATGTTAACATAACTGAAGTCAGTGATAAGTTTGCTGTTTTCTCACACTGTAAGTGCTGAAGGGTTTAGTACGTCAATAATCAAGGCTCAAAAGGCCATCGAGGATTAAACATCAAGGTACAAATATACAAAACGAAAGGCTGTTTTTAAACATAGTGGCGCGTTCAGGAGAATGTCGAATTTTTCTAATCAATAAAACATTGCTGTTTTAAAAAATACAGGATATCCTCGCAGCAGCCTGTAGCGCGATGACTACTGAATAAGCTAGGGCAGTCTCAAAAAAATGCCCAGTGCGTTTTTTAACAAAAGTAACTCGGCTTGTAATAAATTTCAAATACGAAAGTAAGGATTTTTAAAGATTGGGTTTTTGATTTCTTTTTTGTTGAAAGGATTAATTATTATTATTTATATAATTATTATTAATTACAGAAAATGTGAAGCTGGTGTCACGTCGTGTTGAATACTGGGTATGTGTTGTTTCGTCACAATATTTCGGCAGGATCGCGCAGGCTGTGTGCTTTACGACAAATTAACCTCATTCGGGTAATGCGTAATGCAGAGGTTCTCAACCTTTTGAAACTAACACCCCCACCCCCCCTTGATATGCGGGGAGCCAAGATGGCGGTGAGATAGGAGGATGTGTTTTAAGTGTCGTCAGGAAAGGTTAAGGTTTGATGACATTACAACCCATAGCTTAAGTAATTTATACAGAAGAGCAAATAAAAGAGACTGCTAATTAACTTCGTACTCTGAGACAAATTTATGGGCAAGAGAAAAAATAAAGAAGCTCCTGTGTCAGTGCCTGCAACTTACCCGAAGATGGATTCTGTTCAAAGTACATGTAACATTACTGTTGAGTCTACCTTTTAGCAGAACCAGAACATTTCGGTGAGTAAAGACCCAACAAATGACTGGTTTAACTTCCAACTTTAACTAAAATGTGTGATCTGATTGTGCAATTCCTCTGTAAAGCCCAATCTAAAAAAGTCTAACCGAGAATGCAGTGAACATTATAACAAATCTGCTGAAATTCTGGCTGCAGTTCACAAGCTTTCTGGTAAATATGACATAATGTTCAAGAAGATTTCAACAATTGACAAGACACCTGGCGTAACAGCAAAGCAAATCGAAAGTTTGTTTTCTTTGACCGTAAATCAGCTTGTTACAGAGGTGACTACTCAAAGAGGTGTTGAAAGCTGCGGAGATTCAGGATCTTAAACAGACGAATACAACGTTAAAAGAAGTTGGAGCGGTACAGTTGGAGATGGACACGGAAGCTGTATGGGGTACAATAAAAGGATGGAGAAGGTCGGAAGAAAAGGATGTGGTACCTGACATTAGTGAAAGGATGGAAGAAGCAGTGGATATCGCCCATCGTCTCGGCCCGCGGAAAAAGGACGGTATATGCAGATCTATAATTATCTTGTTTGCCTTTCGTCGTTACCGGGACATTGTCTGGCAGTCTGCTAGAGATTGTAAATTTCTGCGGGACAACGAGCTGCGATTCACAGAGGCCTTATCCCCAGATAACACAGGGTGGCAAGAGAAAAACTTTGGCCACTGGTCAAGAAGGCCAGAGATGAAGCTTCTTTCCGCAGGTCTTTTGCTCTGATTGATGGAAAGAGATTTGACTATGCCAGTGTGAAGTAGGATGTACAAGCATTCTTCTGTTCTACCGGTATTTAGGTCGTTTTTAGTTGTTATAGCTGATTGGATCAGTTAATAAAAGCCCTATGTTTGGCTAGAGATTAATTTTTCAATGTTTCAGTTCTCAGTGAATACTGTTTAATTTGACTGTTAGGTCATATACTTAATTTTTGTTTGTACTGGTTATTATATTTATTTACTTTTACAATCTTCGCATTTTGCCAGTCATTGTTCGCATATTTTTTTTAAAGACTTTCTTTGTCATGCTCAAAAAGTAGTTATCTAGTATAAGATTATTATATAAGATTATATGAGGTTTTTTTGTTTGTTTTCAGACCTTGGTTGTATATCATTCCTTCCTTTAAAGTAAAGTTTCTGTACAGTTTCTTCAGTTGGTGGTATATATAGTACTTGTTTCATTCCTTTTTGTCTTTTTTATTTGTCATGGATTTCAAATTAAGTTCACTTTCTGTTATGTCTTTGAATGTTGGAGGTATGCGGGATATGGTAAAGAGGAAAGCTATATTTTTGTTTTGTAAAAGCTGTAAAACAGATTTAATTTTTCTTCAGGCAACGCATATTTGTGAGTCAGATTTTAAAAACTGGAAGATCAGTGGGGTAATTTAATTTATTGTAGCCATGGTTATAATCATTCGGCTGGGGTTTCAATTCTTTTTCACAAATTTAAGGGGCAAGTTCTGGAGGTAATAACTTCAAGTGAAGGCAGATGGATTATTATGTCACCAAAGCAAGATAATTCTACTTTCATTATTTGCAATCTATATAGGTGTATTTCTCTTTCTGCTAACAAAATATTATTTTCTCAGATCACTTGTAATTTGACAGAAATACATAATAAATACCTAGGATCTTTTCTAATTTTAGGTGGTGATTTCAATGAATGTTTAGATGATATACTGGACAGGTTTCCTTCTAGAAGCAATGAAGCTCTTCAAACTAGCCATACTTCGAATAACAGTTTATTAATATGTTCTTCTCTGTCCCTCACAGAGCCTTGGTGTTTTTTTCATCCTGACATGCTTACTCGAATAGTAAAATGACCGTTAAATCTAGAATTGATTTCTTCTTAGTTTCTTCATCAGCTCTTCAATTTATAAAAGATGTTTCACATTCATTTTCCCCTCCCTTTGGTCGTAAACAAATAATATTAAAACTAGGTTGTAACGATGAGAGTTGAAACCTAAGAGGTTTTTGGAAATTCAATAACTCTCTTAAATGATGACGTTTTCAATGACCGTATTAAAAATTTAATCAAGCAAATATTTTCTGATAAATCTTGTAATGGATATAGAGAGAAATAGGATTTTTTCAAATACAGGGTCAGACAAACAGTTATAATGAGAAGTAAAGAATTTAAAAAATAACAAATGGAAGGAATAAATTTTTTAATGGTGGGTAATTTGTCTCAGCCATAGGAGCTAGAATTAAGGGAATTACACTTACAAATTAATCAGGCTTATCTAGATATTGCCAATGGTGCTTTTGTCAGGTCTAGATCTAAATGTCTGGAGGAGGGAGAGGTGAATTCTTTTTTGGCATTGGAGAAAAGTAACTGCAAAAGAAATTATTTGACTGCTCTTGATATAAATGGGGTAAATTGCACGTATCCTAATTTGATATCTAAATTTGTCACAACCTTTTATATAAATATCTACACTTCGGCATTTTATAAACATAGTTGTGTTGATTTCATAATGAAAGTGCATGCTCATGTTCCAGTTATTGATAATGAATTTAAAGCCTTCTGTGATTCTAACTTGACTATTGAGGAAGTTCTAGTTGCTCTTCAGTCTATGAAGAAAGGTAAAACTCCAGGCAGTGATGGGTTAACAGTTGAGTTTACGTTCATTTTTTGGAATTAATTAAGCACTCATTGCTTTATATGTACAATGAATGTATTAATCTGAAAGACATGACAACAACAATGAAACAAGGTTTAAAAACCAGATAAAGACACTCTTTTAATTGATAATTGGCATCCAATTACTCTCCTAACTGTCGATTATAAAATTTTATCCTTAATATTTGCCAGTAGATTAAAGGTTAATCTTAACAAGTTGGTCACTGAAACACAATCTGGTTTTGTAAAAGGTAGGCACATCAGTAACAATATAAAACTTGTTTAAGATCTTTTAGATTATGCAGATTTTGTACACTCCAACGGTATGATTCTTTTCCTAGACTTTTACAAAGCTTTTGACACCCTTAAGCATGAAATTCTTTTGCAGACTCTCAAGCTATTTTGTTTTTTTTTTGGTAATGTTATTAAAATGTTTTATAGAGGTATTAACAGCTCTGTCCTAATTAGCTTCAACACTTCTAAAAGATTTTTATTAACCGTGGCGTTAGACCGGGCTGTCCCATCTCGCCCTTTTTATTTATTTTAGTCACTGAATTGTAATCATTAAGTGTTGTCTTTGAACAAAGTTTGCTAGGTATACCTATCTTTGATAGAGAAATTAAAATCTCACAGTTGGCTGACGGTACTGCTCTTTAAAAAAAAGAGTTCGCTATCTAAAGCTTTAAGTGTAATTGAGCAGTTTTCATGTGCTTCTGGACTAAAATTGAATATGTCCAAGTGTAAGATAATGGAGAATCCTCCATGAAAATGAGGATTCTTCAATTAATGGTGTCTTAGTAAAAGAAACTGTAAAGTATCTGGGCATTTACTTAACAAAAAATGTAGCAGCGAGACAACAGCTTAATTTTTCTGGCAGGGTAAAGAAAACCCAAAGTACTTTTGTCCAAAGCAGAAGGTTTATCTCGCTTTGTATATCCTTCTCTTTCTTTATTTGTTCATGACTCTACCATGACTCTGGAATTAATGAAATGTTTCTAGACTTCATATGGAAACTGTTACGAAGAAGTCACCAGAGGGAGCCCTTGCCAGTACTAACGCTAATTCGGACTACAACTTCCATGTTCCCCGTGCCTTGGACTGATTATTTCCTGTTTGCCATCTGTCCCTTGTTAATCGGGTTATTTAAACCCCGAACTTGTTCATGCTCATTGGAATGGCTTGTTTTGCCAGTCAAACATTTTACAGCATTTATTCCCTGTCTGTTCACCTGCATTTACTTGTATTGTGTATCGTTTTTTATTGTTTGCTGCCTGCCTCTTGTTTTTGCTTGGACTGCGTTATTGATTGTTTGCTGCCTGCCCTGACCACTGCTTGTGTACTCGTTTATGATTTTGTCTCATCCTCATTGCTCTGTTTGCCATTGTTTGACCGCTGCCTGTTTTTGACTACGATTATGTCTAAATAAAGAGCTGCAGATGGATCCACCTGTACCAGTGTCTCTGTTACAGAAACACAGACCTCATAAAGTAAAAAAACTAGCTCATAGTAGGAAAGAAGGCGGACTTGAAGTGTTAGACTTTGGTGACATAGTGAACGTCTTTAAGATAAATTGGATTGAAAGATGTTTAGTAAACCCCAATTCTATGTTTTTTTACTCCGAATCATATAAAAAAAAAAATTGGTGGCCTTTTATATTAAAAATGTAATTACTTACATAATAGATTACCAGTTGCACTGTCCAAATTTCATCAGCAGGTTCTCTCCTGGAAGTTGTGTTATTCCCACAATTTTTCACCGCACAAAACCTTCTTATGGAACAACTCGGATATAATGATTGGGCATAAATCTATTTTTCTGTCTTTGTGGTTTAAGAGACATAATTGAAATTTTTTAAGTTTTTGATATATGGTAACTTTTTGACTTATGAGAAATTTATGTCCATTTATATTTTTCCTTTACTGTTTAAAGAATATAATGCAGTGCTAAAAGTGATTTCTTCTGGTCTAATTCAACTTTTAAAATGCCATTTAAGTTTTGGTAAGAGTGACACCAAAGAACCTGATTTGTAATTATATGGAATTTGTATTTTTAACCAAAAATTTAATAATAAGCATATTCGACAAATTCGAGTACAAGTACAGCATTTCAAATAAAATAAAAGTTCATTTCAAGATCCTTCATAAAATACATCCTGTAAACGATACGTTAGCAAAATATATAAATGTTGATGCTCATTGTGTGGGATTGAGGATGAAACACGGATTCATTTATTTTTTTAATGTGTAAAGACTCAAAACTTTTGGAATAGGTTACATTTTAATATAGGTAAGCACCTTGATTCTTTCAGCTCTTTTCAGTTAAAAGATATAATTTGTTACTATAAAGGTAAAACTAATATATCAGTGAATTACATAGCTATTTTGTTTGGGAAATTTTTTATTCATTAACAAAAATTCTCTCAGCCTTCGTTTTCACATTTCTTAATTGAAATCAATGCTTTCCTGAAATCTCTTAGATTGATTAAAAACAAGAAAAATGATATATTATCAGGATTGTTTCTGTAATATTACTGATGTATAAGGTTTTTTCCTCTGTATGTGTTTGTTATTATTATTATTATTATCTGAATTAGGTTATTTTAAGTTAATATTATTATGTATTTAACTTTGTACGTGAAACTTTACAAGATATGTTTTGTCTTTTTTTTAGTTTTTTTCTGTAAAGGTTTTGTCTGTTCTATACTTTCTGTATGTTAATGTTTGCATATTTAAAAAAAAATCCCCGCCAAGCCTCCCCGATCATGTGGCACGTTGTCATTGTTATGAAGAGGGACCGGTTGTGTTTGTGCATAAAACAAGACGAGAACGCGGAACTAAAGTAAATGATATTTAATGAGTGAAAAACACATAACAAACACTAACCATAAAACAAAAGACAAACCATGATGAAGAACATACAATACAAAACCCAGGGCAGAGGTATGCAAAAGGGTAATCCAAAGGGTAAGCCAGGGAGCAGACTTGCGGAGCCAGGGCGGAGGCCTGAGGAGCCAGGGAGCCGACTTAAGGCGCCAGGGAGCAGACTTGAGGCGCCAGGGAGCAGACTTGCGACGCCAGGGAGCAGACTTGCGACGCCAGGGAGCAGACTTGCGACGTCAGGGAGCAGTCCTTGGGGTAGTGAGCACCATCGCCTGGGCAGACTCTGAAATGGCGAGCACCGTCGCCGGGGAAGACTCAGAAGTGTCGAACGCCGTCGCCTGGACACAGACTTCAGAAACTATTGCCGCCGTCGGGACAGGAACTTGGCAGACTAGAGAGACGGTCGTCACCGCCTGGACAGGAACTTGGCAGACTAGAGAGACGATCGTCACCGCCTGGACAGAGGCTTGACAAACTGGAGAGATGGTCACTGCCACCTGGACAGAGCCTTGAGAAGCGGATACCGCCGCCTGGACACAGACTGGAGAGGCGGACGCCACCGCCTGGACAGAGCTTTGAGAAGCGGATGCCGCCGCCTGGACACGGACTGGACTGATTTGTGGAGCGGGCGCTGCTACCTGGACACAGACTTGAGAGACTGGAGAGACCGCTAGGCTCACCTTTAGATTGGCAGGTCCTGCCGCCACAGCCTCCAGGATGGCCCAAGGGTCTGAAGAACTCTCTGTTTGCTCAGGCTCCTCCTGAGCTGGAGAGCAACAAACAGCTACCTCCACAGCTACCACAGTTGCAACAGGCTCGAACCCCCGAATAGGCCTCTCCTGCTCTGGCTCCGGGATGCTCCATTCCCTGGTCCTGCCCATGCCCAGCTGGAGGTCAGAACACGCCGCTCTTAATGCCATGTTCAAGTATTCCATAACAGTCCATTTTGAACTGGGCAAAAGCATAAAACCCTTGAAAAGAGGATCTAATCCTAAGCGGAAAACGGTCATTATGGCGTTGTCCTCCATAAGGAGATCATAGACCTTGTCCAAAAAGTTTTCCACATAAACTTCCATGAATGCACCATTTTGGCGCTGCCAAGACGCCATAATCCACAAACGAGGGGGCAAAAACCAAAACAAAAGGTCCAAAAACACAACAAAAAGTCCAAAAAAACAGAAAGACGAAACAAAAAGTCCAAGAAACCAGAAAAATTCAAAAATAAATAAACACTGCTGTGCTGTCGCCTAAAGTGGTGGGTTATTCTGTTACGAAGAGGGACCGGTTGTGTTTGTGCATAAAACAAGACGAGAACGCGGAACTAAAGTAAACAATATTTAATAAGTGAAAAACACAAAAGAAACACAAACACCGTAAAACAAAAGGGCGACAACATGTGACAGTGAAATAAAAGACAAACAGTGAAATAAAAGACAAACCACGTTGAAGAACATACAATACAAAACCCAGGGCAGAGGTATCCAAAAGGGTAATCCAAAATAATGTAATCCAATACACAGGCGTAAATCCAAAACCAGGCTAGACACGAATTAATACACTAAATGACGAACCTTGAACGATACATCCCAAAGACTACCATCCCAAAACCCGGAACTTAAATACACATACAAATCATAGTCTGACAGGTGATGACGATTAACACAAAACCTACAAGTGACATAGAACACATAAAACGCAATGTCACAATAGAAGTCCGGACTCCTCGCCCAACGCAGGAGCCCGGCTTCGTTACAGTCACCACCCATGGCATCGTTAAATTAGTCAGTGGGACAGGTGTGCTTACTTCCGTTTACAAAGAAGCGCAATTCGCGGTTCAATGTTGGACAGCACAAGCCTCAGGTCATCCTCCACCTGAAGCCGATTTCGTATTTTCATAGTACTGGCTTTGCATGATGTTAGCTAACAATTGCGCTTTAACGTCGCTTGCCATGTCAGATATGCAGCGGCTAATGGTGTCATTAGAAAGGGGGATGTCACAAATCATCTCCAAACATGACCAGACAAATATCTTTGGCAGCAGGTTAAGATTAGCGCCTCGGCAATTGTGTGAGGTTTTCCTATTTTAGCAAGTTGTTTAAAGATGTAGTAGGACGCTTCTAGACACCTGTTGGACACCGAAGTGTGTTTGCTGATGTTGCGTTTCTGCTGTTCAAGGCCAGATAACTTTTATTTGAAAGGGTTTGTCGGATTCATCAATCTGATTGATTTCAATCCGATTGAAACAAAAAGTGTAGCTCCACTATCGACAAAAAAAGTGGGAAAAAAGCAGAGGAAGAGGAACGCATAAAATATATATTTTTTTTGCATGAAATACGAGTACCCAAATAATGCCTTGTCTCTGTTTTTTCTTAATCTACTTGCACCCCCCTGTTGAGAACCACTGACGTAATGCATTGACTCTTGAACAATGTTTCTCGTTCACTGAAATCTCTCCTTCCCTCGAGCATAAACAGTACAACACTATAAATGTGCAGGTGCAGATATCTTTTGGCAGCTTCTTCCTGCCTTCAGAGGTGTACTAAAGCACGGTTTTGTGTACATTTATACACATGCTAATTGTTGTTAATAATATTACAGTTTACAAAACTCAAGTGACTATTGAATTAACACAGAGAACTTGAAAGCTTTTATACTCTATAACATTCACAGTTAAAATAGTTAAAATACAGTTTTAACAGTACAGAAGACATACGCTTTCTAATCTGCACTCAATTCTTCTTTCGCTTGTGCCATTAAAGACTGACTATAGCGTGAGCCAATAGTCTCTTGAGTGCAGGCTGTTGGGAGGAATATGATTGGTTTGATCTACTGAATGAATACACCCCTTCACTGAAACAGTCTGTGTTTTGAGTCTAAATATCTCATTCATGAACAAAATAAACGATGCTTGATGAACTAGCATTTGCTGACTGGCTGAACTAACGAAGACATCAATTGATCGATCAATATAGCATGTGAATCATTCTTGTTCACAAACACAGATTAGATGTGAACTACAGCTGTGTAAATGTGACTTAATACAATACAATTACACAAACACATTATTAAAACAAATGCTTTTTGTATAGCTTGATAGTCATGCTTAGCATTTCACACATTGGAAAGAAAATAGATTTGTACAGATTTAGATTTGTCATTTGGGAGGTAAACACTACATAGATAGACATACATTTAATTAAAGCCTAATGAGTTTGTTTATATAACAAGCCGATGCATTGGCTTTAAAGACATTCATTTTCGCACCTACTATGTAATATGGTGAAATTGTCACTGAATGAATCAGTGAACTAATCGTTTCGGTAAACAAACTCAAAATGAATGAATCACTTTGAGGAATCAAAATTCCTACCACTAATTCAACAGAATGATAGTATAAACATCAAATTGTCATGCAACTCAATAAAATAGTCTATTTTCCCTGCAAATTATACCATGAAAAATGTATAGATGTAATTTTAAGGCAAAACTAAAACCAGTGGTAAGCAAGTATCAATATTAATTTTAGTATCAGCAGAAGAGGGTGATCCTCCTAAATTGGCAGCGCTGCCCCGACATGCAGCACATTGTGATGTAGGTTCACCTTCTCTACTGTGTGTCTATATCTTTCTGTTATGTCTATTATATTGTTCATGCAACAGTATACTTTATGGTTAATTTTAGGATGAGGGGTAGGGGTGGTGTTAGGCAAATTGCAGTTTAAAGCTATTTCTGTGTTTTGTGTCAACCTTTGTGTTCAACAAGGTAAAATATATTAAGATTTCTGAGGTCTTATGAACTGAATTTCCATTTTCGGACTCTGGAGAGGACGCTTCAGAGGAGAAGACTTTCAACTCTGTCACATTTTATTTTATAGCCAGTTCGATTTTCACATGTACGTAGAGTAAAAGCCTGTAGCTGATTGTTGAACAACTGGGCTACCTTTTCTATAGTACTGAAAAATTGTGAGAATGCATAGGGCTGAACAACTAATTGAAATTGCAATATGGCCATATGTGGTTATTAAACCTGCTAATTTAATTACATAAGTAGTCTGCGAATGTTGCAGAGTGAAGGTGCAGCATGCTTAAAGCAGGAAACGGGCTCATGATGATGTGAACAAAAAGATAAGGATAATGGTATGTGCATGTAAGAAGAATCACAAAGTTCTGGTGTAATGTAACATTCTCTTATATTGGCTGTTTTGTTTAAAAAACAATAAATAAATATTGCTAATAAAAATAGTCTACTATATTCTGTTTTCAGTCTTTAGCTTTATGGTGCTCAGCTGAATGTGAATTTCCTGTGTCTGTTCGGTTTTCTAACAGCAGAGAGGCAGACATCAGACAGATGCTCAGAACAAGGTAAGTGTCTCTCAAGGTGATAGAAGTGAGTAATCAAGCATTGTCAGGGATACAGGGCAACACTACTGGCTGTCAGCTGTGATTCGGTTTAGGTGGTAATCTTACGGATTTTTACCATTTCTCAAAGATAAGACGGAAAGAAGTTAAACCCACTTACTGTAAATTGCTCCCTCATTCTGACATCTATTACATGTGTTGGCAGTTTTCGCCATTTCCCTTCCTACTATAAAGAAGGAAACTCCTCTCAGGAAGGAGAAACTGAAACCATTCATCAAGGCTTGCAGTTGCCATTTATTAGTGTTAGGTGTTCAACTATACGCTTGTTCAGCTGCAGGAGTCAGTACATAAGAGCATGTGTAGAGGTGATGTCCTCTACATGTCCTCTCATGAGGAACATGTCCATCCTGTACAAGTAATAAAACAATATAGTTCTTCCCTTTTAGAACAAAAACAACTCAATATCATAGTTTGGCATATGGTCTTGCGACCATGTTTGTTTTCTGGTTCCGATTAAAAATATTAAATTATTTAGTTTTCTGTGCTTTCAATTTAAGAAAAGCTGTAGGTACTGCTTTCTGTTAGCACTGATAAACTGTATATTTATTATTGACAACTGAGGCAAGGTCTGAACTCAGGTGTGCTATTTGTGATGCCCTCAAATCATGGCCTCTAATCAAGCAATTTTCCCAGTTCTAGCCCAATTAAATTATTCTTTAGCTGCGGAACGAGGGAGTTTTGCTCTGCTCTTCACATGCTAATCTCTTCCATTTATGGTAACTCTGCGGGGTTATTTGTTGGCTAATAAATCCTCTTGTTTGCCTTCTGCATGTATAATTGATATTGTCACTGGGCTCTTTGAGCAGGAAAGAGCAAAAAAATACTGTATTGGAAGAGATGATAATGAAATGTTCAATGCTCTTCTTCAACTAAGATCCAACAAAGCTCAATGGAAGCAATCAATCCTTGACAAATGTGTCATTCAGCAAGCACTTATAATGTAGGAGTGTTTTTTAAAATTGTACTAAAGGATGCAGCATAGAACAGCACTTGAGCTGAATAAGACAGATGCTGTTGTGAAGAGAGTCTGTATAATGGTGAAAGGGAGATTTAAACCATTTAGACTTATTGTGACATGTCATTGAATTGGTTTGAAAAGATTTTAGAATTAGTTAAGCTTCTGACCTGGCTACTGTAAAGCTTGCCTTATCATTTTAACATTGTTTCCAGTTACACGTTTACACTAATTTCAGTAATAAAATTACAGTTATGATTATCACATTTGAAGACAATACGAAAGGGTGTCAAAAATATTTGTTTGCACAAGGTTACACTTTATCTAATAGCTTGCAATTAATGTTTTTCATCATAATTTATAAATGCATGGAATTTAAATGAAGCATGTATGGAAATACTTTATTGTCCTTGTTTTGTATAAATGCAGTTCATTTGTGTTTCCTCTCTTCCACTGCTTGTTGTCCCTCAGATACAGTAGGTAGGATAATTGATATGCTTTAACGGAGGTCAAAATTTGCATGTGAATTAACAGCAGTAAATTAAATTGATATTCCGGGCACATCACAAATGATTCCTTCAGACCTTTGTTTTGGTGCCTGGCAGATCCAGGGTGAAAGCGTGAAGCAGTCACAAACATCTGTCTGCTCAATAATTTGATAAACATCTCATAGAAATAGTCAGTTCAATTTATTCTCACTGAAGGCTGTGTTTTGTCTCCAGTGTGAAAGCTGGAACACAAAACACAGCTGAATGCATGTTTTTTACTTTTTTTAAAGATGTTTATTTTTTCTAGTGGCAATATTTCAGTTTCATTGGTTGTAATGGTTTCATGTTTACTGCACAATTGGTGTGATTTTAAAGCAGGACCTATAGAGTTTTTTTATAGAGATTACCTGTGGACCAGCACTTTATTTAAAAGTGGTGTATGAACATGAACAAAGCTTTTATTGTGAGACGAAACACGGTAGGCTATACATATGATCTGTTTTTATTATCTTTAGAAATGTGTGATTTGTCACATGAATAACCTATAATAGCAGCAAATAATGGGCAGTGTTTTGATGTTCACAATAGAGATCTTTTTAGAATAAGAATAAATTGTCTCCATGCAGCTCAAGAGTGTCCCAGAGCAACTGCTAAAGGGGTGAATTAATTTTAACTGTGAATGTATTCTGCATCAGAGTATAAAAGCTTTCAAGTTCTCTGTGTTAATTCAATAGTCACTTGATTCTTTAATGGCCCAACAGCATCAGGAAGGTGAATTTGACTAAGCTTTTATTGCCATTCCAACAACTGGACATTTTTGCCAGTTGGTGCCTTTTTTGGCTTTATTTTGCAGTTGAGGAAGCATCTTGCTACTTCAACCATGGTGAGTAAAGAGGAGTTAAATTGGAACTGTGAAACTGGATCTCTAAAAAAATATGGAACAGTAATCTTATATGGAGAAAAAATGATGAATGTAAGTTCTATCTAGATTCTAACTGTGTGTGTGTGTGTGTGTGTGTGTGTGTGTAGAAGAGAGAAGCAATTAATAAAGTGCTGTGAAGTGAATAAGATTCAAACCCCTCCCTTTCAAAAATGTGCTAGAAACATTAAAGTAAAATGGAGTGTGGCTTGATGAGAAGCTTTTCCTCAAAGCCTCAAATAGAATAGAAATTGGACACAGCCTGTCTCCCAAACAAATGTCAAGACTTCATGTCACCCATACCGGGTAACAGTAATTTTTTTGCTTTATGAGCAGGATTAAAAGTTGACTTGTGGAATAGAGGTGTTGAGATCAGGAAACACAGGAGAATCCAAATGCGAGTAACAATAGTTTATTGTACAATTAAATTAGAGCAGGAGAAAAGCACACCGAGTTAACCAGTCCGTCGTATGCTCCACCGCACCAGTAAAGAGTCTCAGCACAGCAAGGTGGTGTAGTTAGCTGTTGAATCTGTAACCTCGTAGCTCCGGATGTACCCGCGAAGATCTCAGCACAACGAATCTGGGGAGATGGGGAACACAAAGCACAAGACAAACACAAGTAGCTGGAGCTAAGGCACAAGACAGGACAAAACACAAATCTAAATAAACTAAGCGCCAGCTCAGGCAGAAAACTAAATAAACAGAAACGCTGGCGCATCTAAACTAAACCAAGAAATAAATAAAATGAGAAAACAAAACAAGGCAGAATAAACAGGATCAAAAAAGAACTAAACTAACTAAACTAAA
>JAZGTJ010006247.1:0-25402 GCA_036877575.1 Botia almorhae | reverse complement strand
GCGTGTGTGTGCCACTTTACCAGTCGTTCTGACAGTGGAGTTTTGTCTCCATCTGGTAAGTGTTGTTCGAGAGCCAGTACGATGCAGTTGGCAATGATGGTGGTCAAAATCATCCACTCAAATGGAGTGAGAGGCGAAGTTAAGGCGCACAACACGCTGAATTAATCACATCAAACACTGTACATGTTTTTATACACACATTTTATGCATTCAGTCCTCGACGTTTACTGAAATTATAACACTCACAATATGCTGTCAAAATAGTCATTGTGAAGTCCTATTTCAAATGGCTGAACAGTCGATTTAATAACAAATAATTTCAGTAACAAACAAATGATGCTCAAATAATGCTGTCTGAGATAAATCATGTGCATTCATGTGTAAGTGACACAGAGGTGGAGGCCTGGACTCACACATACAGTATACATACAAAATACACACACACACACCCACACACAAACACAAGGCTGCAGGGCTATATTACACAGATGAGTGCAGACAGATTCAGCCTGGCTGTAACAGAGCTCTCATTATACAGTTACTGTATGTGTCTTTACCAGCTGCCATGGACAGTGATACACACACACACACACACTCAGCTCCTGTCATAACTGCTTATGTCATGCTTGTTACACACGCACTAGCACAAACACAGATCGTCACTGTGATTTAACTACACACTTATTCATAACCGCTCCAATTAAATACACTCCCAAAATAAGAACGTACTGTAAGAACGTACATCTGCATTTGAACAGTTACGCGACTCACGAAACGTTGATAGATTTTATATGCGCTGACCCCACAAAATAAGACATTTCTGGACACTTAAGCCACATTTAAAAAGTATAAACGTCATCAAATTATGCATCACATATCAAACCAAACGGCAACTGCAGACAAATAATGCTTTCTGATCTTTTCTAATTTTCTGCTAATTTTCATAACCAACATCATTCAACACACCACATCTGTCTCCCTTGGTTACCTTAATGCCTTATACAAACACGCAAACATGGATCCCACCTCACACTGTATCAGCGTAAGTAACTTCAGTTCTGTTCAGAGTAAATCAGTAATGTTGTGAGTTTGGAAACACAGATGTTCTAGGGAAACAAGCTGATATGCTCTTGATAAGTCACATCATGGCCACTGCATTCTTTACACACACTTCCTCATCCTCATTTGGTCAGAGCTCACTGACATCTGCAGCGCACCGTTAGCTCTGGGCTAACACGGCTAGCAGTACGGTGCATGCTGGGCGACATTAAGAGGTATCCATGGCAACCACTCGAGCGCCGAACGGAGCGCGTGCAGAACGGTTGTTCTGAGAAATGAAATGTGGAGTATTTGCACAAATCGTTCACGGCAGAGACACTGCGGAGTGCTAAATAGAAAACGAGCGTCTCCTTCGTTAACCAAGCACGTCCTTCTGTCTTTTTTCCATCTCTTTTTTTATCGCTCGTCTCACTCTGTGTCTATATATGCGCGTTGCTACCTGCTAACGGCACGGCTGCGCGATGCTGATGCTACGTTCCTGAAAAATCATAACGAGTTGAAGCGGTAAAGCTCATAATGTGTCCTTAATTATTCACAGCTCAATTTTAAGACTCGTGGAGACAGAGAGATGGAGAGAGACAACAAGGGCAATCGAGAGCGAATGGAAAAACAGAGAATGTATTTAAATAAGCAGAGGAGGAAAAACGAGGGAGGTGGCAAAGAGAGAGAGAGAGAGAGAGAGAGAGAGAGGAGCAGCAAAATGGAGAGTTGGCCAGCGTTTGAGACAGTCTACTGCGTTGCTCTATCAGCAGTTTAAACGTGTATTAGACTAATAAGAGGTAGTGATGGTGCCAGTTTCCTCTCTTTCAATATCTTAATTAAAAAGCCCATGCACAGACCTGATACAGCCAAATATACACACTAAATCCAGACCGTATATCAGTTTTTAAACCAGTTTTGGTCTGAGGCCTATTTTTTTAAAGATCAAATTACAGCAGGTTCCCAAGAACAACAGTCAGCTTTGTTATCAGCCAGTGACTCTACTGTGTCTTGACCTTTGGGGTTAAGCTGGGAAAATGTCGTCCCAAGTATAACTCAGTAAACACACACACATGGTAAGTGCCCTGACCTCAGTAACCTATTACCCTCTTCTGGTCTCTATCTCTGCCCTTCTTACTGTCACTACAATCTTCCCATAAGCAACTCTCTTCTTGTCACTCAGCATAAACTCTCTCTCTCTCACACACACACACACACACACACACACTAAAACACACTCTCTCTCTCACACACACACACACTACACACACACTCTCTCACACACACACAACTACACACTCCGCATTATTAGGCATCAGCATATTGACGCTTGACTGCTCACAACTAAAAACTCTCTATTACATTATTAGAGAGCAAACTAGAGGAGAGGAGGGTCACATTGAGTCACTATGAAGTGGAACTCGACTTTAAAAATAAATCATTTCTGCTCACATGGTCGCTGCAAAGCGTGAATGCGTCTGGTGCCGATGTTTAATCTGAACTAAATTCAAACAAACACAGGTAGAGATCTACTATGCATGTGCAGCAGGAACTATGCAGTATATGTGACCTTTCAGTTGGCAGCAGTTTGTTATATGTTACAAGAACTACACATTTAGGCACAGGTGACAGCATGTGTTTAATGCGCACAGGCGTGTTGAGCAGAGAGGGTTTTCTGTGCTCTACATTTGAGCTGACAGCGTGCTTTAGGGCGAAACGGAGCTGATGAGACGAGCACATTTTAAACGAAATAAAACAACAACACTTTCTCTCCCTTCAAAATAAATGAAAGAATTCACAAAAACGCAGCAAGGGCTCTCGCCAGCAGTGGACCAGAGTGTGGCACTTTATCGCACACTAGTTTCTGGTCTATCTCCCCCAGTTCTTCTTTGGCACACCCAACACCTTCCTGCCTTCATCACTGCATCTTCCTCTCCGCTCCTTGCTCTGTTTTTTTCCTGCAGAGACCTGAATCGAGAGCGTGTGTGATCCATCATGCTAAAGAGCCTTCAGTTATGAATTCCCCCTTCTGTTCTATACGCTACACTAAAAATAGATACATGACAGATTCAGGAGTCTGCTCTCTCCTCCTCGAAACCCATTTATTTCACTCTTTTTGTCCTCTTGTTCTGATTTTACTCTTTTTTAATGTTAGAATCTTCATTATCATTTTGGGTCTTTGGAGGTCCACCACAGTTCACAAACTTCAGAGGATAGTTCACCCAAAAATGAATGTTCTACCATAGTATTCAAAACCTATATGACTTCAGAAGGTACTCATGCCACTGTTGTTTGGTTACCAACATCCTTCAAAATATCTTCTTTTGTGTTCCTCAAAGCAAAAGTCACACCGGTTTGGAATGACACGAGGGTGAGTAAATGATGGAAGAATTTTTATTTTTGGGGGAACTATCTCTTTCACAGAGATGGGCACGTTCGTCCACTTTCTTCTCCTTCTTCTGCACTAACATCATCTCCATCGCTTTCTTTCTCCATCATGGACCCCTCTAATGGTTTTCATTGCGGTAAACCTGCGTTAGCCACTAAGCAGACTGCTGGATGCGAGCAGTGCACACATGAGGGCTGTTTCACTGATGCAATATGCAGAAAGATCCTGAATCTGCAGCCAAAGCAACATTCAACACTGACATGTTCTTAAAAACAGTTGCTCTAATACATCTAAACCACGATCCAGATTCCACCATTGATCGAACAGAGAAATGGTATAAAATCTGATTGATTGCTTCCGCTGACCGTAAATCTTTCCAAATATTAAATGGTTATTGATATGTTGCATAAGTGACTGGGGTTAGGTTAACTCAAATGACAAATCTCATGGAATTTAGCAGGATTAATAACTGGTGAAGCATTGTGTTAGCAGTGCTGATGTTAGAGATTTGATTACCGGGGAACACATGTAATAAAATGCATAAAATATAAATTGCTTTGGACATAATGTACTTCACATATATGTAAAGAACTGCTACTTTACATACATGTAGAGTAAATGGAGATCAATGTCCAAAAACGCATGCTGGTCACCACCTGCGCTGGTCTTCTGAGCACGGATGACATGCTAATCACAGATTTACGCATCTGGATAGCAATGCAAAGGTGCAACCAAGAAATCCAAACACATGGGGTGGAAATGTTGGAGGTACAAACGGGTTGCTGCCACATCAGAAACAGCAGTGCATGAAATACACCTGTCAGATCTGAATCGCATCTGTGTATACTGCAGCTGATCGCATTGATCTGCGCAGACCGAAGCCATGTTTGTGTGTATTCTGATACACATAATCTGGGAACAGAGTTTTAGCCACCAATTCAAGCCATTACTCTTTCTGTGTGACTGCATTATTGCTATCACCTGCGCTCTGACTTTACGAAGTACCTGCTGGAAATGAAGTCGCCCTAAAAGATGCCTGAACTGATCTCATTTTAGAGAAGGTGAGAGATCGTAAGTCTAAGTGTAACTCAGCTGCGCTCTCTATAGTGTGAATTAAGGCTGTATCAGATTTTCTCAACACGCTTACTGTAGCCAACAAAAAATATTCACAATAATATTATTATCGCGATATCTGTTGACATTTTTCAAAATAACAAAATAAATAATGCTATACGTCAAATTAATGTTTTGTTTAATTTCGTTTTCTCTTTTTGGCTATTGAATCACACTTAAAAGACGAATGTAGGACGGAGAGAGAGCCTGCAATTGTGGCTCTTAAGGCAAATTGGTGAAATAGCACCACCTGCTGCGTTGGAGGAGCATCAACCAGAATATTGTTAATATCAGTGTATTGTGACATCTGTGGTGTAAGTGAGTTTTCCTGAAGCTCTCACCTGTTCTTGGCCTCTTGTTCACAGACTCGATTACACAAATATTTGTGTGATTCAGTGCCGTATTTTTTACATTCTTTCTCACACAAGCACTCCCTCTTTTCTCTCACTTGCTGTGTTTTTCAGCATCTCTTACATAAATGTTTCATGGCTAGCTAACAGGTTCATTGTGGCTGTAATGTTCAGGGATGTGAGGAGAGATTTATACCGCGTGTATGTGGACATTTATACATAAGCGAGATCACACTTCTATGTCTCACATATCCACATATCCACAGTACAAATTTGTAAAATCATTTGCAATTATTATTTTTAGTTAAACAAATAGATTTTTAAGGATTTTTAAAGCTTCCTTATAGAGTTAAAGTTTGTCTATGGTAATTATAACTAGAAATAAGAAAATAATAATAATAATTAAGAACAGAAAGTTTAGATAGTGAAGTAAATGTGTGTGTGTGTGGGGGGGGGTTACTTAACTATATACTGGGGACAGATTTGTACCCAAAAGTCAGCAAAACCTGACAAATTTGAGCAAAACCTCCATTTGGTGACATCCTTAATCCATTTACATATTTACAGTTATCTATTATTTTGACATGCCTGTCTCATTCAATATCCCTCTTATCCATCCATTCTTTCTCCAATACTTTGTTATCATCCCACATACACTCTTCACACGCTCATCTTTATCTCACTGGCTCTTTAACTGCCTGACATCTGCATCATTCTCTCTGTCTGATTCTGAGCGTATTAAAAAGCTTTCTGGTGCCTTCCTGCTCGCATTCCCCACGCTCTCTCTGCCTCTCCTCTTCTCCTCATCTTATCTTTTATCCTCCCCTCTTAGCCTCCCCTCTCTCCCCGCTGCGCTCCGGCTTCCGTCGCATTCTTGCGCTTTGGTTTGAGAGTGCTGTGCATCAATCATACAATCTTAATTCAGTCAGAGCTCTTCTGCCGTCTCAGCATTTCTGCGGAGAGAGAGACAGAACATAAACAGTGGAGAAACAGACGAGGAGAGACGAGCCCCTGGTGAGAGAAACCAGAGAAAACGGGGAGGAAACGAGAACTGCAGCGAGGTGTTAGAACCGAGGGTGGAGAGATGCAGTATTTCGTTTTTTCCCAGCTTGTTTGCGAGTGGGCTTCAGGAAGTAGATTATTGTCAGCTGACTCACACTCAGCCGCAGACTGCGATTATGCCTTCGCATTACATGCAACGAGCACACGCATGCATAATTTAGCACTCATTTTGAAGAAAATGCAACCGTTCACACACATGTTTACAACACTAAGACGGGCCGTTATATTGCAATCGTTTTGCTGGTGACACAAAATGAAGCAACATTGTAAATAATCATTCGAAACGACTGTCTATTTTACCTTCTAAAATAGAAACGAATTCTATTTTAAATAATAGAATTTTTTAAACAATGTGAAAATGTCTTGATATCATTTAATTAAATTTCTACTGTATTTGACTGTGTTTTGCATTTTATGGCGTTAAACAATGAAATAATAAAATAATGGCTGCTCTGCATTTAAAAAAATTAAGCCTTTCAAAACAAGTACATAAACATCAAGACTGATTTATATTAAATCTGCTAAGATCTATATCGAGTACATTAAAAAATCAAAAACATCCTTTATATATAAATCTGATCACTGTGCGTCTGCATTCACACTACAGATATTCTCCACACAGCCCTAAATCCAGTATAACCACTGGACACATTTACATTGAGTCTGCATGCATTACATTACCGTGAGTGAGCACTGAGTGTTCTCTCTGTTTTATAGAGCTTCTGTATTGACTCTCTCCCCCTCTCTGATGTGGAGCAACAGCAAATGTACATAGCCCAAGCTGCCACTACGAGCCTACAGCGCACACATCAGCAATATTTGACTCAAACATATTCACTTTTTTTTTTTGGAGAAAGCGCTTATACAGTAATTGCATGTGTAATGCGTTTGATACTGTAGCTATACCGATACTTTACAATGTTACTGTACCAGTTAAAGCTGCAATATGTGAGTTTTTTGGTTAAAAATAAACAAAATCTGTTGTTGAGTAAGTACATAACAGATCAGTGTTTAAAACGGTCTCTATATCCAGATCCACAACAGCAAGTTTATAATAACGATTTATAATTTGAGCTGTCGGGTCTGATTTTCCCGGAAATGTCACTTTGGCTTCATCTGACTTCACTGAAAAGTACTGAAAAGTATGTCAAGTAACCTGCAATTTTATGTTTCAAACAGAGATGAAATTATGGACTGCAGCTATAAGAACTGCAAGCAACCAGCATTTCTTACAGCAATACAGATTTTTTCATGTCAACAATACCTTGTAGCTAACAGAACCATGTTTTTACACGAAGATGCGTTGTGCGCTCCATAGAGACCGTAACGTTTTGGCTCCCGGGTTCAGCTGAGCACTCTGGACTTCAGCCAAGTGAAGCGAGTGCTGATGGGTCTTGATGGAACGTCAATGGCCCAGTGCAATCTTGGAAATCTACAGCAAACAGGAGGGGCGCACCTGCGTATGTGTGTGTGTGTATGGTGCACACGTCAGCAAGGCCAGGCCCTGATAAGAGAGGCTAAGAGCTTGCAGTCTCAGCACTGCAACTTCTAAACTGTCCCCCGGGAGATTTTAGGATCCAGGGGACGAGGTCCGAGCTCAGACAACCCACCCTCCCAATAATAATAATAAATTAAAAACTCTCCCCAATTCACTTCTCATTTAAAGGAGCGAGAAAAATGCTTGTGTCAGAGAGAAAAGGACTCACGGATCAATGAGAGGTATTGATAACTTAAGACTACAGCACGCTGGTTGATAAGGTCTATCTGTGTTCTGAACAATCCACTGCGACCTGCAATAACCTCAGTTATAAGGCAAAAGAACCACATCTGTGTCTGCTGTAAACCCCATAAAACTAAAAACTTTAATGTTGCTTTTTTTGGTTAAAAATGATTAAACAGCAGTTATTGAGCAAAAACATAACATGTCAGTGTTGAAAACAGTCAACTTACTCCAATTTGCAACAGTAAATTTATAATAATGATTTATCATTTGAGCTTTAAGGTTTCATTTTGTGGGTATTGTCAATTTGGCTTTGTTTAAGTTTAACATACGTAATGAAAAGTACGTAAAGTAACCTGCAGTTTTTGTTTCAAACAGAGATGGCGATAGAGAGGCAAAAGTTATGGATTACAGCTTTAAAGACAACATAGAAGCTTTGAAGTCGTCTTAAATGTTAAACCACCAATTTCACTTTAATTTTATGTCACATTTAGGGTAAGTAAACCGAGCGGTGTAGTAAAGGCAATCTCATTAACTTTCCTCTATGTGTTGTAAACAAAATTAACTTAATACTTAATTATCTTTAAAAGAATCAATGGCACAAGCCTCATAAAATAATCCATCAACTTGTTGTCTTATGACAATCGCTCAATGTAGCACACAGGTACCTTGTAAACAGACCACACTGGACATTGTTTCCAGTGTAGTAGAGCTTTCAACACTGAAATAAATCCCTATTAAACTGTTTTTTCACATGTCCCCCACAATTAAACATACACAGCTCCGTATCGGCATCTATTTCTGTCCGCTTCAAGTAATGCTAAAAACAGTGCTTCCACTTTTGGAGCTCCACACAAAACACAGGGTTGAAATGTTCTTAGATTAATCAAACAGGAAATAAAAACAGCTTACATGGGCAACATCAGACAAAGTTAAGATTGCCTAAAAATAATCAACAGTTCATAATGCAACCTCACACGCACGCACAGGTGTGGACCGTGCTGTGAGTCACCAATGAATCATGACCGACACAGAATTAGCCACATTAGCGATATCTATGTTTACACTTGAACTGCTATATATGGAACTAGATCATTAATTCGGGAACTCAATTTAGCCCCAGTGAAACCCTGTTTTCCCTCAGACTGGCCCATTTGTGTCTCGGGGGCTCAGAAGGAAGAACTAAGTACATTGACAGCAGCATCATCAGGTTATATGATTACTAATTTTCACCTAATCAAAGTTTTCATTGATCAACACCTTTTGTTATGAACTAAATCCGCAGATGCTGGCAACAGATTTAAAGGCGGTTTGATGTTGAGAGTTTAAGCTATAATAAGTAAAACACAGATACACATTCAGTTATGTTTAAGTGACCAGAATATGAGAAATAATGGAACTGGTTTGGAAACACTACAGGATATGAGTGTAATTAACGGACTCAGAGATTAATTAATTCGGGGCTTGTGTCTTCATGCAGGAGTAGAGCAGTAATTAAGAAGACTCCACTTCACAACTTTACAGATTTTTTTTACTGCCAGAATTCTCCGGATGCCTGATGCGCAGTGACCACAAGCTTGTCCTAGTTACCAGAAATAGATTGGACTAGAAATTATTGGAGAATTAATTAAAAAAGCTGACAGACAGCAGTGGGTATCTATGAGTAATTCAAATGAGATTAAAATACGTTTAAACTAGATTTTACACTGTGAAACGTCATGCGGTTAAAATGTAAAACTAAAATTTGGTCTGTTTGATCATAGCATCGGCCATTCAACTCTTGTTATCTGAACGGAGAGACTTGTGAATAAAAATTTGACCTCTGAGGTCCCCAGGGATCGTGTGTATTGACAATTCTGACTGTTCTCATCAGAGCTGCTCTCAACAAACATCTGCGACCAATGTTTGAAAAGTACTAACAAAATTCAATATTTTACTCACATTCATGTATTTTAAGATTTGCTAATAACTAACAAAGCTAATTAAATGAATATGTGCTGCAGTAATGTACTTCAGTACATCCATTTATTCTCTGTTGTGAAAGCACTCAGTTCTACCAGCTGACAAACAGTAATAGATTTAAATATTGGCTATAGATTTATTACTAATAATAAAACGGTTGATGGTGATGGATCCTGATGGTTGAGGATCTAGTTAGTTAATATCTAGATTGAATTTGATAGATCTAAATATCTGCAATAGATTTACTACTAATAAATCAGCTTATGACTGAGACGGCCTGATGGTTATGGATCTAGTTAGTTAATATCTAGATTGAATTTGGTCCCAGCTTGCTGCGCCCTGTGAACTGCAGAATTACTGACATCGCTGTTTCTATCATTATTACGTCCTGGGGCGGGACACATAATCCCGGGTAACTCCAGAAATCCTGTCTCAGTAATTAATACACTGTAAGTTGTTTTGCATTAGAAACACAAGGTAAATTATCAGTAAGTCAGTGAATTTTCCAGATATCATTCAAAGAAAGTATGTCTATATTTAATCGTCCCAAATCAATATTCTTGTCTGTCATTGGGTCTGCATGTCTGGGTCAAGAGACCTGTAAACACAGATGTCTGAGATTTTAAACAGATCTCAGCTTCAGAAGCAGCTCACAGTCTCAGCACACTAATTGCTGGCCTGGCGCTGCAGTTCACGGGTCACTCCTCCTAAAAACTAAACCTGTAATCTTTCTGTTACCATCACTAACCACTGGCTATCATCCTCCCAACACTTTTATTGATGGAATGACACTGGCCTGTGACCTTTCACCTTTGCCTACACAGAGTCAACCGCCAATCAGCTTGTGTGTGTGTGTGTGTGTCTGCTGGCTTTTTGTGTGTTACTGCAGGGGCAGCCCCATCAAGTTACCATGGTAACCAACAACCGCTATATAAAGTCAGAATCAATAGCGATCATTAAAGCATGGAGATCTTTACACTGAGTCTGTGGAGTGTGTGTGTGTGAGTATAAACTACAAGGATACTATGTGTGCTAATGCATGCATACATTATACTGTGGCTATTCATCTTGTTTTTAAAATCGCTGGTGTTTTGTGATACCCTGAAAGCAGGTGTATTTAAAGAACTAGTTGAACTCCCCCCCCCAAAATGAACATTTTGTACTTTGTTTATTGTTGTTCTAACCCTGTATTACTTTCTTTCTTGTGGAACGTGAAGGAAACTGAGCAGCTTGTCTCTCTGTTTTCCTTACAAAGAAAATAAATAGGGACAGATTTAACATTCGAAGGTAGTATCATAGTAGTGTGTTGTTGCCATGCCAACAAGAAAACCAACCAATCAGACCCTACTCAGTATTTCAGAAGGCGGGACTTCATAGAACCTGGAACTCAGGCACCGTGCAGTTCTAGCACGCAGCAAAAACTAAATCAAGACTTAATAATAAGATTCCTTTAACATACTCTTTCATTATATAGGAAAAAGCAGCAATATTCTTCCTAACAACTCATGTTGTGATATACAGTTGAAAGTAATACGAGGTTTGGAAAGACTTCAGGGCGAGTAAACAATAGCAGAATATTTAGTTTGATAAACTGTTTCTTTAAGCTTAAGTGATGCTGTTGCTTTCTGTCATTTGGACTATAAAAACACTTTACATCAAAGCGGATGTCTTGCATACTGTATGTACCGTACTGTATATAATATAGTGACATCATTTGGCATTACAAGCGAGTATGATTCTAAAACCGTCATGTTGTTTAGAATGAAACATGTAGCTTTTTTCTCTCGTTCCACCTCAAGCCGTCTCTCATTTTTATGCAAGAGTGAAGGTAAAAACTCAAAGTGCAGCAAATTATTAAAGATCAAATGCTTAGATTGCATATAATGTGTGTGTGTGTCCTCATGGTGAAAGGACGTTGTGACTTCTCACTGGCACGCTTTTACTCTGGTGTTTGATCTATCAGGGGAAGCTGTCTTAACCAATCACATGTTAGCGCCGTCAGAACACAAAAACCTGTTCGGACCTGCACACACACACACACACAATTTAAACACGTAAAAGCACACACGCCCTTTAGAGTGATCTCCAAAGCCACGGCTCCTCCAATACTGCGCATTGGTATGCAAATACGTCGTTTAAAAGGCAAGGATAGTACATCCTATCGTTGCATTTGACCCAAAAGCAATGATTGGATGAACATTTTATGTTCCTGCACCTTCCACTGATGATATTTAAATATATAAATACATTTGGATCACTTTAGCTGGTGATTGCTATAGGGATGTGTCATCTACCCTGCCTTTAACTTCATAGCTCCGAATTTCTACATCGCATCGCTTATATTACATTGCCAGTGTGTAAGTGACACGATTACAGATGTTTATTGTACCGACATGTGGAATGCTTGTTTTGAAGAGCGTTTTTTTTCCAGCAGTGTTGTGAGGCCTCTATAACCCACAATGCAGAGACATCAGAGGAAAACTCCACCAGGAGCTGCGAGCTTTATTAATTAACTCTGATTGAGCTGCAAATTTCATTCTTGCTGGAGTTTGACACACACGTGACATCTGCGCTTTTGGGACAAGAGACAATCCTCTGAGAATGAGACGAGAAGTGTGAGCAAAGATGACAGATTAAAAATGGATAGAGGTACAGATGGAGACAGACAGAGAGAGAAAGAGAGAGACGGATGAATGACGGACAGACAGACAGTCTCATTTGTCCTAACAAAGAGAGATACAGATATGAGAGAAACAGAGTACAGCTAATGGTAGGATTTAATAATAGCTCATGAGAATAACGTCTCTGTTTTAATAAATGGGTCTATTTTAATGCAAACCCATTTAAATATACATGCAGTCTCTCGCTCTTTCTCCACCTCGCCTCATCTCTCCTTCCTCCTCCCCATTCCCTCCATCTCTTCCTCTCACACTTTCTCCTGCAGCCCCTATAATGTCAAATGACAGTGTCATCAGAATAATTATTATCATTACCCTCCCTTACATAAGCTCCCCTATTAGTATCCGCTCATTAATGCTGGGTTTAATCACAAAATAACAATTAGCCTGGATATCTGTTTGATGGATTCAGGGCAGGGATGAAAACATGGCTCCTGACCAACAATGAGGACAATTGTTCAGCACCTCCGGTCTCATGTGGCTTTGAGAGAAGAAGAGAGGAACACGAGCCAAAACCCATCCATGACAAAGAATCAGATGCATCACAGCACACACTCTGATATTTAACAGCACTGCTCATATCCACCGGGCCCAGAAACTCCTCCAGAGCTGGAAACAGTCCAATGGAATTGTGGGATACCTGAGGCTAAAGCTACACTTTACTGCTTGTGTCTTATATCTGCAGTCACACGGAAAGGTCTGGCGTAGCTGCCATAAGCACAAGACACACACACACGTCTTCAACATGAACAAATGTTCCATGTTTGGTTAAAGGCCAATAAATGCCATATTTTCATCAGACTGTACAGATTACAGTGTTTAAAGGCAGAAAGTCTGTTCTGTATCTTCTGCTTTTCTGTATGTCTGTCTCTTTTGTTCTGCTGATCAGCTAGTTGTGCTCACAGACATGAACATTTCTGTTTACCTAAAGCATGTGAAATTGCAACTCATCAGCTTTGGCATATGGATACGAGGACTCACAGTGTGTTATGAGATTACATGGGTCACGTGACCCCCTGCTGATGTCATCAAGCAAAAAGTACTTTTACTTTGCAGTCTCACCACACACACTTGTGTAAGTGGTTTACGAGGACTCTCCATAGACCTAATGATTTCTATACAAAGCTAATCAAATTTCCTATTTTTTATTTCTATTCATTTTTGTATTTACGAAAACACATTTTTGTATGTTTTTTTCAAGCCGTTTTGTTTACAAGATCCCTTCCTGTTTTGTTTTCCAAATATAGAAGCACACACTCATACAATACTAAACAACACCAGCACCTACAGTACAAAGAACAAAATCATAATGGTATATGTTTTTAAATGTTTAACAATGTTATAATATCGAAAAGGAATCTCGCAATATTTAAATTATAATCCAGTTTGAAAAAAGTTGTTTAGTTTTCTTCTAGTGAATGAACAGGAATAAGTTGCAGTCAAATGATGTCAGAATTTTCATTTGTGTGAATGATTCCATTGAAGGCAGTGTTAAACGGCAGAACTGTTCCTTTAACTACGGGACCGTGAGAGCTCATAAGGTGAGAATTTCCTTACATTGACAGCAGTGACACTACGGCCATAAAGCTGCTCTGGACACAAGCCAATGGCTCACGTCCAACACATCCTGCCAGACAATGGAAAGAACTCCTGAATCTCTCCCTCTGTTTCTCTCTCTCTCTCACACACCCAAAACATCTGTGACATGCTATCAATTACCACAGACAATAATTCTGACTTGTCCCTTCATGTCTGAAAACAAACAAACATCATGTTTACAGTAATGCTCTTACAAACGTCTCTCATGATAAAATGTGTATGTCAAGACTTTAATTTGAATGCAATGCATCGTCTTCTAGTCTTTGCTTGGTGACAACGAATTGACTTTATTTTTGTAATAACTGACATGCCACTGTAAAAAAGCACTGTTAAAAAAATGGTAAAAAAAATGTAATATTCTGCTAGCTAAACTGCAAAGAAATTGGTAAAATTACAGAAAATAATTTAAAAATACAGTAAACATCTGTGAAAAATGCACTTATTTTTATAGTCAATTCGTTGACTTTGAAGTTGCTTCCTTGTCCTTATTTGTAAGTTGCTTTGGATAAAAGTGTCAGCTAAATGACTAAATGTAAATGTAAATAGGAAGTAAAGCTTTTGTAAAATTACAGATTTTTTAGTGTAGACACTGTTGATTGAGATTTAGTTGTGCTGAGCCTGAAACAGTCTTTTCAAAAACATCTAATACGAGATACATAACATATTGATCAAGATAAGAACTCATAAATAATGACAAAAACTCTCTTTGCAATTACGCTATTATATAGATTCAAGTTTATTCTACGCCTAATAAACTGCTACCTGCGGCCACCGCTAGCCTGGAGTGCCCAGCAAAGCATTATGGGAACTCTCATGATAGAACAGTTCCGAAAGGTTATGAACCTCAAGCTTTTTTGGAGTCACTTCCTCCTAAAAGAGGGGCAAGAACATCAGCAGGACAACAAAAATAATAATAACAGTATAAGAAAGCATAATTTGGTATTCATCAAAAAAGACCTTTAAATAGCAGAGGGTGGTTAAAGGTTATGCCAATAAGGAAGGAAATGTCCAGCCGAGAAGCAAAAAAGAACATTTCAATATGAATATGTGTGGGAGTGTGTGACAGACAGAGCTAAGGAGCGAGAGAGAGAGAGAGATAGAGAGAGAGGTGTGTGTATTACTGTGTATAAGAGACACTAAAGACGGATTTTACAAATGCAGTCATTGTAAAAAATTTTATTTGACTGAATGCGTTGATTGTAGTTTGACTGATTTAAATGATTGTAAACTAAAAGCAACTCGTAAATTAAATCACAACTAAAACCAAGTTACACTTTTAAAAAAGTACAAGCTACTACCAAAAATGAGCTAACTACACTTACGTTATTTTAAAAAGGCAAAGCCTTTAAAATACAGGCTAATTATTAGCCACGTAATATGATTTATTTCCCCAATCGCAAGAGTATTTATCTAGTACAGAAAACAATAAGGATCTTAATTAGGGTGATCAACTACAGCACTACTGATAAAGCTACACTGTTCTGAAAGAGTCATGTGACTGAGAAATGTAGTTACATTAGTAACAGTACCCAGCAGTGATACACTGCAATGCTAGTCTTTGAGAAACAATCTGATGCGCACATACAGTACACACGCACAGACCATTAAACGCTTCCCCTGCTCAAACCTTCTCACATCCCTTCCTGTGTCTGTGCTGCACCAAAGCGCCAGATTGTGTTCTCTAGTCCTAGAGAAGCGATGGATTTAGTGTCTGGATTCTGGCGAGCGTGTGGGTGTGCGAGTGTGTGCTCGTATCCTTTACTTGTGTGGTCGTGTGTGTGTGTCTCTATGATTGCACACTGAAGCGTGAACGTCCACATGGTGTGTGTGTGTGTGTGTGTATTGGCTGGTGCTGAGTTCTGGCCCGGTTCCTCTTTCCTTTGGTCTCCCGAGGAGCCTGATCCTACAGAACAGGTGTCACTGTTTTAGCTGCCATAGTCCATGTACAATGTGTTTGCGCGTTTGAAGTCACCCGAGCAGACCTCCGCTCAGCCAGCAGTGATCTTTCCATCGCGTGTTGCTGCTGATGCCTGATCTTCATTCAGTTTGGATGGGTGGCCACAGTGTGAAAGCCGAGACATTTACAAACCTCTGTTCTTGCATTAAAACGACCCATGGATGTTCTCCATCATGCGGGATGAATTATATACGGGTGCGTAAGCATCAAACGCACGATGTTAAAGCGGAATAAAGGTGCAGAAGTGATTCTCATGAAAACACGTTCAAGTTACTTTTCACCTCAAAATCACAATGGTGTTCTGTGCAGACGATTTCATAACTAATAATTTTCACACTGTGGTGTTAGTCTTATGGCAATGAAACACATTTTCCTCCCAGATTCCTGTTCTTTATTTGCCTATTGGCCTCTCAGTTCGTAATCTGTGCTTCTCGATGGTGCTTCTCATTAGATTTTTATTACTGTAAATTACTGTAAAAATCATCATAAATCAAAATTTCTAATATTTTCAGAATAACAAGAATAAGATTTTTATAAGGTATTGTAAATAGGGGGGTAAAGTCACCACTTTTGATTTTGGGAAGAAATATGAGATTGATCCATAATTGTCATATAGGAACGTCCTGATCTGATCTTCAGTGTAAGATCTGTGGGCTTGGCTTCATAATATCTGGCCAGTGTTGTATAAAAATAGCTACAAATCTATTAGCATCACATATGTGCTCACATGTGCACCCGCACATGTCCGAGGGGACTAAAATAAGTGTACCTCTCCAAATCACTCTTTTTCCGTTCCTTTACCGTTTCCTCTCACATGCTCACGTTCAGCGCGTCCAACAGAACCACGGGAAGCTCCACCACCATACAGACAACAGAAAGAACGAGCAGATGGTCTTTGAGAATTCGAGAGAGCGAGCGAGCGAGAGAGAGAGAAATGGCAGAAGGATAAGGGAGGCATAGGAACACAAGAGTATGAAGGAATTTTTCAACTGGCACTCATACAAGCAAAGACCTTATAAACTCATATTTTAGAGTATTTTTAAATCAGTCTAACACCGAATCTTCAGACCACAGATGGAAAACGAAGACTGTACTGTACAAACCGCCGCCAACACACTGATCCAAGAAGACTGACCAATGATAAAGCTGGTACGGACCAAAACCGCATGACCATCAACTCACTAGATATGAACAGCCTTACAAATGAGAATGTTTATCAAGCGACCAAAATCCTAGTCTTACAGAAATGTGCAAACGTTAAATTTGAGTTACTGTTTTTGGGCAGGTGCACTTATGACACTTTTGTTGTGAGAAAGAAGACCAACAAACAACGTCAAACTAATTATTTAAAGAATAAACTGGTAGAATAAAATGTAGATAAATAGCTAATGTCCTAATGAACATTTTTTACATTTGAATTTGACTTCTAATCATTATCTTTGTGTAAGATTGGACAGCTCCACCCCACCCCACCCCACCCACTCCTGTGCTTCTGTTCCCCCGGCACATAATCTGGGACATTCCGTTTATCCATGTAGAGCTTTTCACAATACATATTGTTCTAGCGCATTACCTGCGGGACACGCAAGATCTTATGCGTTTTTGTTTCATCACAAACAAATTCGTTCATCGTACCATATTCCCTATGGGCTGTTATGTGTGTAAATCTTGCGGTGACATCACAATAAATTACACAAAAAATAAATACACAAATAATTTTGTGTATTTTACACAATAAAATACACAAAATTAAAATAAAATGAACAGTTATCCTCGAGTAACTTGGGGGTTAAAGAATAGTTCAGAAATGAAAATTCCTCCATCACTCACCCTCATGACATTTCAGACCTGTATGACTTCTTTCATGGAATGGGGGAGAGCACTGTGACCCGAGCAGCTCCTAAATAACCTGTGAAATACACATGATCACCCTCCTATAAACAGTGAAGCATTAGCATCGGTACCTGTCTCTGTAACAGCACCGCTAATATTACAGAGATAATATCTATCTTACAACTTAACACATGGCAGCCTGCCAGTCACCATAGAAGAAGCTTTCTGTTGAACCATTTCAAAGCCTCTAAAAGCCACTATGGCACTGCTGTGATCCAGGACTTAAAACCATCTGGTACTGGAACTGGTACTGTTTTATATATATATACACACAATATATACACTGTATATATATATATATATATGCACACATATGTATATATTCAATGTATTTATAGGGGAGACCCTGCAACTCCGGTAACCACAAGATTTTTCAATACTCTCCCTTTTGGCAAGATTC
This sequence comes from Botia almorhae, assembly GCA_036877575.1. Taxonomy (NCBI): domain Eukaryota; kingdom Metazoa; phylum Chordata; class Actinopteri; order Cypriniformes; family Botiidae; genus Botia; species Botia almorhae. The sequence goes on along the minus strand of JAZGTJ010006247.1, from coordinate 7,241 downwards.
CTAACTCCAGTTTATTCGCTGAAGACAAGCTGCAATCCTTTTGTTGGTTAAAAATGAACACAAATCAGTTGTTGAGTAAGTACATGACCGATCAGTGTTTAAAATGATCTCCTTACCATACCCAGATTCTCAATGGTAAGCTTATTAATAATGATTTTGATTTGATTTTGATTTGAGCCTTCAGGTCTGATTTCCCCGGAAATGCCGGTTTGGCTACATTTGACTTCAGCATACATGAAAAAAAGTATGTAGGGCAAACTGCAGTTTTATGGTTCATACAGAAATAAGAGAGAAAGAGAGTTACGGATTGCAGCTATAAAAAGGGGGCACAGTTAACTTTGAAATAATATATGTTGGCTAAATAAATCACATTTATGGATTTACAAATTAGTAGATGTCCACTTATACATGAAAAAGAATTGCAGCAGGTTTCAAATCATTTATGTCCATCGCCAGCTGTGATCAGCTGTTATTATCTAACTGTTATTTTCATGCAATCAGCACAAACGTCACCATTCAGGTCTGGCACTCAGTGAGGTCCCATCATTTATCCTCCATCTCTCTTTTCCCCCCTGCTTTGCTCCGCTCCACATCACAAGACTCCACTGAAGCTCATGTGCTGACATCAGCAGCCACCCTCCACACACACACGAGCGCTCAAACAGTCATTTGCGCAACCCGCCAATCCGACCAGTGGGAAACCACGCACACCCGCACACCCACGCACCCTCAGGCCTCTGAACACGGACCTGGAGACGTAACGTGTGTCTTACACACGGATATGACAACACATGCACATAATTAACTGCCTCGTCCTAGATCTAAATCGGAAAACAGGGTGGTGTACGATCTCCTAATAGAATACAGGAATTATTTAATACTAATAAAGAAAAGCATCATTTATATTATAGATCGATATTAGTAAAAAATATATATAAATATATCGTCAAAATACTAAAGTAGCTTTGCTCAGCATTTCAAAATGAATCACATAGCCTTTAATAACACATTTGCATATAACATGCTCTTTACTAAAAGTAGCTCTGAAATGTTTATCCCAATAAATTGGTATTAATCATTATAATGTAGATTCATTAACAGTAGCAACGAAAAACGGACATATATTTCTATAAGGTTTACAGCACTCACGAAAGGGCCAATGAGATGCGTCCATCACCATTGTGTAACATGTTACAGATCTGTACCTGTTCCCATGGGCCATCTGCGTTACCTTCGATAAAGGATATGGCCATTCTGTGATCTTTTTGGCGTATTTTCGCACTACGTTGTCCTCACTGAAGAGAAACAGAGAGCGGTTGACCGTCAGGCAGTTCTGTCGGACCGGAATTGGGTTGTAGAGGGCCATGGTCCGGGCTCTCTGGGCCATCGATTGCTTGTACATCCTCTGGGCGCCCGGCGGGCCGCCTTGCCTGCTGCCGCCTCGGCCGGGTCCCCCCTGCACGGAGCCCCCGCCGCCGTACCTGTTCGGCGCTTCGTCTCCGAACCGAGCCATTCTGTAGACACCAAACGCCAATCGTTACAAAGCAGCCGAGAAGGGGGTGAAGTTTCAGGGTGAGAACACCACATCACACCCCATCCGTCTCAGCACAGAGCACACGTACATTCAGATCTGCCCGTTCAGATCTCCATGGCTAAGAAACGTCCATCATGAATCACGAAACAAGATCAAAGTGGACTGGATGTGTGTGCGCGCGCGCCTGTCAACGCCAAAAAAGGGACTCTGTAATCAGATAAAAACGACTGATGGATAGATGGAGTGATGCAGTCAGTTCAACAGTTCGTTTCAACTRAAAAAAAACAAATTGCCACACTTAAATAGATACAAATGTCGACGGCTTATCTTCCTCGGGAGGGCGGGATCCACATTTTAAAAAGTATTTTCCGTCTCGAGAGATCGGTGCGGATCATCTTGCAGTTTGCAAGGTGTACACAAAGATCCTTTTAATACCATCGCGTTAATACAATACATACACTGCATGTAAATTGGCATGAAAACGTTGCAACTATATCAGGTCTAATGCGTCTTTCTCAGGAGTGCATCTCGGCGGGAACTGCAGTTGCATTTCGATTTTATTCACATCCATAAGATAAAAATAGCATTGAAAAACGGTGAAAATCTTTTTAATAATTAATTTATTTCGGTTGTATCCGCAATGTTTAGTACAGCATGGCAATATTCAGCCATCCCTCCGCTAAAGTCACAGATTACGCTCGCAAACGCAGACGACGAGTCTTCCCCAAAAATCCACACTTTGGTGACGTGTTTTTTTTTAGCAATTTAAGTTCATTTTTTCAGAGCCATATCTATCCAACGCAACGAAGTGGGCGTGAGCGCGCGCTGGAAAAAATGAAAAGCACCGTGACTAGATACGGCGATGATAATCTCTTACGGTCTCTCCCCCAATTCCTCAATGTTTAAAATAGAAAACAACAATTATCATCTATACTCCAGAACTTGGAGAGAAATCCAAAATGCGAAAAATCCGACAGTGGCGATTGAAAGAAGCATAATCAGTTTTGGAGACGCGCTGTAGCGCGTGGATCGGAGCTCGGGCTCGCATCTTCGGTGGCACCAGTAACCGAGAGGAACCGAGAGGCACCCATCGCCCAAAGCCTCTCAAAAAAGCTCCGCTTCGGTGTTTCTCTCGCCTCGGTGGACGAGGAGCGGTCCGGAGGCGATGATTTCGCCTCTAAAGTTTTTTTTGGTGGAGATAAGAAAATTGAGACTTGGGGTTCGAGCGCGATACTCCTCAGATCAGCTGGCAGGTTTTGAGCATCTGATCAATTTAACGCTCGTGCTCAAATCTCAAGCCAAGCCTTGCAGCGCATGACGCGCGTCCCCGTAGCGATACGCGTATTCTCCAGGTCACTCCTCCTTATGACCAGGAGAAGACTTAACAGAGATCTGTGTGCCATTTTTGCTTCTCCTCGCAAATGCACATTGCAGTCAGTGTGACATTTTCGATAGACGATGCGTGGCTTCATATCTTTCCATACGTGTCGTGTCTGAGTCATACACGTTGCCGGAAGATGGAGCGTGTGCGAGCCAACTGTTGACCAAGTATGGATTTGTGGGAACGCTTTACATTATGGTGTCCTTATTACATATATTACGTATACAGTAATGTAACATTAACACTATGCAACGTTTATTAAACCGCGTTTTGAGCGTAAAATAGTGACACGCTATTAAACAAACTCTATTGCAAAATGTGATTTTTATTTCCCCGTATAACAAAAATGCAGACGGGCTATGCAATGCACGAAGTCCAAATTTTACATAACGGCAATGTGACGCCTGATCCCCGAACAGACAGTTCGGGTGTCTCAAAAGACACTCAGGAGGGAGTGTGTCCTAAAAACACTCTCCTCATATCACGCCCGTCTGTCCACCTGGCACCCGTTTCTAAAATGCCTTTGGTTGCTAATTCCCTGGATTTATTCTCCCGCTAAACTTGCTGGGGAAACGTGTCCCGTCTCCGTCTGAAGACAGCTGGTGGCATATTAAAGGGCTGTGGACTGAATTTGCTAACGTTCTGTTCTGTTCCGGGGGAAATCAAAACATTTGCTTTGAATACGACGCGGAAAGTGCAAGCGGCGCGCTGTTTTGGCGCTGTCCGCGGTGCTGAACGGCGCAACGCGTTGTTAGGATACTGCGCTGTCCGTGGTGCTGAAACCAAGACACGAATCCTGAATCAGAACGGCGGTTTGGGGGAAAGCGGTGCAGGTACATCATGATTAGTCAGCGTGCTTGTACCGGGAGCTTTCGCATTAAGCTGCCCATAATAATGCAATGAAAGGGGAGGATTCCCGCGGAGGAGGTGGAGTGGTTGTCCTGGTAGTGGGCGAGCGTGAGTGTCGGTAAGGGGCGTGGACGCGCAGTCTGTAGCGTTGCTGCCGAAGCGCTTCGTGTAATGCAACAAAGATGATGAGCCACAGCGTTGAGAGACACGGTTAATTAAGGCCTAATGCATTCGCTCGGGGAAACAATTTGACAAAAGGTTTTGTAACAGACAAACAGCACAGGGAAATGACAAAGAGTGAGAAATCCCCACTGCAGTACACACACTGCACATAGGTGACTATTTACTGCTCGCCTTCTACTAAACACACTTAACATTTTCTAATTGGTTTTTCAAATTGATCAAGCTCCCAACAAAAAACAGCACAGCTCAAATGTGATAAAGAAGGCTGTTGTGAGAAATAAACCAATGTTTATATATCCTGTGTGTGTGTGTGTGTGTGTGTGTGTGGATCTGTAACAGCATGCTAAGTGTTCCTGTGTTTCTGGTGGTGCTGACTGAGCCATGAGACTGAGTCGTGCTGTGCTCTGATGTGCACCATTGTCATTCAGAATGCGTTCGCACGGCAACCCTGCAGGAAGCACCCAGTGCTCCCCCGCATTCTCTCTCTCTCCCTCTGGCTCGCTTTTCTCTCTCTCTCTCTATCTCATCCACTGCACTCTGTATTCTTACCGTCTCTTACCATCAGCAAAAAAAGACAGAGAATGGATCAGAATGTGTTTCACAGGGAAAAGAAAAATGAGAATGTAAATGCATGTGTGTGTGCAAACACGTGTTTGTTTAGAACGGAAGGGCGTATAACTCCCAGTCCTCCTGCTTTCTAAGCTCTGGCCCTTCAGGAATATTTGGGGTTACCAGATGGTGTTTAGGCCGAGCATACGTGAGGCATGATCACCATCCACACACATGCATAAAGAGTTAAGGAGTAGGTATTGCATAGATAGATAGATAGATAGATAGATAGATAGATAGATAGATAGATAGATAGATAGATAGATAGATAGATAGATAGATAGATAGATAGATAGATAGATAGATAGATTGTATGTAAGATAATATTAATGTTACACGATAAACATTTAGGGAACAGTCTATAAATTAATTGATGTGCAATTAGTTTAGCTATCGGTGACAATGATGAGGATCCAACTTGTTTTTCAGAAACGAAATAAGTCTGAAATAAGTCAAAACCACCACCTGCCAAGAGTCCACATGCTTTTTAACAATAAAGAGTACACATGCAGTGACTGTTAGTGTGTGGGGGGCAATATATTTAAACCAGATCAGTGAGTGCAGTGGAATTTACCCAGCTGTTCTCAGTATATAGCAGCAGGAGGCGTGTGTAGCCTCTTTAGAAGTTGTCTAGAAGAGTTTCGAATATGCTCCAGAACTCACTCACTCTACTGCTTTCAGACTGCCACGCATTAGACTCCGCCTCCCTCGCCACAGCAAGAACAAACCCTCCAGCTTGTGGGTGCCAATCACAGGAATCCAGTGTGACATGACTACACTGGTGGCTATAGATGCTGTCATTATAAACCCAGGAACAAGTTGCTCTTTTGAAGTATTATGGAGAAAGAGCTTTATTTCCTATAAAGAAAGAAAAAAACAACTTTTACCTCACTGTACTGACTACAAAGTATGAGGGATCCTTAAGAGGGAGGGGCCTCAAGAGGGAGGGCCTCAAGAGGGAGGGGCCTCAAGAGCGTTTGGACACTCAAGTCATACTTGTTTTTCAATTACATTAGATAACAAAATATCTGCATCTGCAAACAAATGGTGCTAGTTCATTGTTTTTAGCAATTTCTGTATGTTTTTTGTCTTCAATTGCATACACCTGTGTCTGGTAATCTAAACTTGAGTTTTAAGGCTGAGCTACAGGGTCTTGAGTTCTGTCCAGAAAATGATTCTATACTCAATGATTCATAAACCTAAATAATTCTTTCAAGCCATGTGTATTAGCCCAGCTCTCATTATTAAACTTGATCTGTTTAACTCTCTGCAGCATCTCCAAGTGTAAGTACGGGCGCGTGGAAGAGTTTTCCTAATATTGCTCTGTGAAGTTCTGGTTTAAAAGAGACCCGCGAGACCCTCTTTTTGTTGCCTTTCTCTTCCACTATTCTTCACTGCCCACCCGACTCCTCTATAGAGCTTCTTGAATCTTTTCTCTTCTTTCTTTTAATCAAACGCAATAACGGAAGATGAACACACCGCGAGCATCACCAACCTCACATTTCTGTGCATCTATGCACTCATGCGTGCCCAGCCGAGCGTTAAGGTGGTTAATATTTCATTAGGGTAAAGCATTCAGTACTATGGTTCTTTTGCAAAGCCTTTTTGCAATATATAGTATGTTTACAGCTGAATGATTCAAACAGAAAAGCATGTACCTCCACATAAATAAGCTCCTAACAGGTCTTATTTGTTTATGGGTCAGCTCAGGAAAACACACAATTAATTACAGGTGTTCCTGTAGCTCAGTTGGTAGAGCATTGCGTAGCAAAGCAAAGGTTGTGGGTTCGATTCCCAGGAAGCACATGTACTGACAAAATGTGAACTGTAAGTCGCTTTGGATGTAATTAATGTAATGTGAATGTAAAACCCAAGCAGGTCATTACTGCAAATTCATACACTTTTTTTGCATTGTGGAAGGCTAATGAAAAATGTATTTAAATGCGCTGAAAATAACGTCACAATGCTAATATCTTTCTTTAAGATTTAAAGTAACTTTACACAGACCCAGAGACATTCTTTCCTTTCACCCCTGCATTAGTCTCTCATATCATAACTTACAACACTGAGTCTTTATCTGCATCTGTTCCATGCATTTCTTAGACTAATGGGCCTTTTCTAAATGGTCTATACTATACTGATAGAGAGAGAGAGACAGCAGGAGAGAAAGGGAGGGTTTATGAGAGGGGGGAAATAAAAGGAGAGAGGAGGTAGGATGAAGTGACAGAGAGAGGAATGGAGGAGGATGGGAGAAGAGCCACAGTCATTAGGAGATTGCTCTTTTTTGGCTGTTCTGTGTGTTTGCAGAGGCACTGAGTGTGTATTAATTGATGAACTGATTGATGAGTGAGGATGGAGAGAGGCAGAGAGAGGTGGAGAGAGAATGGAGGGGTCAGACTGCGCTGCTGGGCTCAGCTAATGGCCTAAGACTGCTGTGGAGTAAGCAGTATACTGAGAAGAATCAGCACTTACATGCACACGCATACACATAAACACAAAGCATCTACAACAGAAATACACACTCATTTTAGGTGCCTGTTTAGGTGCCTGGAATTATAATTAAAAAGGGGAGGTGAAGTGGCAGTTTAACAAAATGCTAAAATGGTACAGTAAAAACAGTACAGTTACCCTAATTGCAACCATTGTTACACCATAAGTTACCATTGTAAAACATATATAAATATA
>JAZGTJ010006246.1:0-25403 GCA_036877575.1 Botia almorhae | reverse complement strand
TAGTCTAAATGTGTCTTAAACGCTCATGGTATCTGACTATATTAAGTTATACTATTTATTTGTACTGTTCATTTGTTTTCTAGTCACTGTTTGATTGTGCCAAACAGCCACAAATCAACAACAAATGAGTCTTTTAACTGTAACACTTTTCCTGCCTTCGTTTCAGGTGTGCATCTGTATTATGTCGGAGGGGAGGTTTACGCAGAGTGTCTGAGTGACAGCAGTATTTTCGTACAAAGTCGTAACTGTAACTACCAGCACGGTTTCCATCCCACCACTGTGTGCAAAATCCCGAGCAGATGCAGCCTCAAGATCTTCAACAACCAGCTGTTTGCGCAGCTGCTGTCACAGTCGGTAAACCACGGCTTCGAGGTGGTGTATGAACTCACCAAGATGTGCACAATCAGGATGAGTTTTGTCAAGGTAAAGAGATTCATATAGACTATGTGGAGTTAAAAACCACCTAGCTACGCCCTAGCAACCACGCAGAACATCTCGTACATGTGCTAAAATCATTCACAACACCTTAGAGGCCTTGCACTCTGACAACGACCCACAACAACGTAGCATTGTGGAGATGACTTTTACAACACACACATCTAGTTTATTCTAAAGATAATTATAGTTGAGTTATAAAATGTAAAACTGACAAAAAAATGACAAAAAAAGACATTATCAAGATTATTAACTCCTGGAATACAGGTGAAAGGTCACAGATATGATAAGCCTTTACAGTCATTCACAGCTCCTGAGGGGGTTAGCACATGCATTGCTATGCAAACTTAATATGTAGTTATTATAATTGTTGGCTTGCTGTTTAATGGATGTCGTGCTGCCAAAACACACTGCAGATGATCGTAACTGAGATCTCTGGTTACTTCGACTGATATGACACATACAGTTTTTCCTGCTTGTTTTTGATTATGTTCACACAACACATACACACACTGGCAGAATACACACACTCACATTTATTCTTCAACATTATTCTTACTATGTCAGGTTAAGTGCAATAGTGTATTTTTCTATTTACAAATAATTTCTTGTCAAATGTTTCTATAATTAGCAAATATTTGTATTACTTGTATAAATTATAATGTATTTGCACCCGCCAATCTAACCAATGCTGCAATTTAAGGAATAAATACTATTTTCTTTCGCAGGGTTGGGGAGCAGAGTACCACCGTCAGGATGTCACCAGCACCCCCTGCTGGATAGAAATCCACCTGCACGGGCCACTGCAATGGCTGGACAAGGTTCTGACCCAAATGGGATCCCCACACAATCCGATTTCCTCTGTGTCATAATGCATGAGATCTGTTTATGGCAACACAGCCAGAGAAATAGAACAAATGCAGGTTTCCCGCACCTCTCCAAAAGACACCAAGACACCAAAATGCTCAGTCTCGTAAAAATGTCTGTCATTTCAGTGGATGTTAATGGTACAGGTAGGGTCAGTCTAGAGGTATGTACAGTAACATACCGTCAAACACAATTGTGTGGTTAAAGTGTTTAAATAAATAAACAAGATTTCTACCTAACAGTATGTAGTAACTGAGATCAGTTCAGATAGCATCTTGCTAATAGGAAGCCAAAGAAAATGTGTTAGTAGGCAGGTACTAGTTTCAACCATGTTTGTCTGGTTAATGTGTCTTCTACAAGTTTTGTTCAGCTGCACTTGAGTTAGCTTTCTTTTTTGTAATACTTATGCACCCTCCTGTTTGTGACCGTTTTGTTTTTTGTTGCAAAAAGCATTTGACTGAAAATAATAAATTGTTTTTTAAAAAAATCTAAAAAGTTACAAAATCCATATTTGGTATGAAGGCTTATAAAGCTGAAACCTGCAGGTTAGCAATTTACACAAGATCAGTAAAAGCTTTATTTGATCACTCTAAGTAACTTTCAGCTTATCTCATCTTTAAAATATCAGTAAACATGATTCAATAAATATGAAAGCTGTGTTTTTCAGCTACACTCGCAAAAACATTTTCATAAATAACAATAAAAACATTACAGTTAAAAGAAATTAAAAATTAAAAATTACACGATTCATACATTCGAACACACATGGTTTGCTGATCTGTTAAGCATTGCATAATGTTTGCTATTAGAAAGTTATAAACAAAAGTCTAAATAAATATCCCCAATCTTTAAAATAAACACTATGAAATGGTTTCTACAGCTGCCATTGTGTAAGTTTTTCCTCATTATTTTAAAAAGGCTATTAAATAACATGACACTACATGTAGCAGAACAGAATGCTTGCTCAAACACAATAAATGTAGCAGATTTTGGTTTGCTGATGTCGGAGAATCATGAGCAGTACTTAAGGTCAGTCAGATCTTTATAAAACATCTGTTTCCAGGCTGCAGTACTGATGGTTCAGAACACACACATAATATTTCCCAATTGAAATGTTTGTGAAACATGATCGCATTAAATCTTGCAGCAGTGGTGCGTCTTCAGTAGTTTGGCTGCGTCTGAGGGCAGTTCTGTGTGGTCAGCAGGCGCTGTTGCTTCTGTAGAAAGATGATAACTTCTGGGCTCCTCAGCAGAGACTACAACCAGAAACAACATTATAATAATATTGTAATTACATATTAAAGATGGCATATGAAGTTTTACAATGGTGTAAAACGTCCCTGTTCAGTGTAACAAGTCAGTCACAAGAAGTAGTTTTCCAGGGTATGACAAAACAAGCATGTCTAAGTTTACTTACTAGTCTCTTCTGATTTAACACCTGCTCAATGAGGGAAGGTCTGGCTGGTCTGTCTCCCATAGTACCCAGCCGTTGCTTGGTAACAGAGACAGGCCTCTCCTCCGACCCCTCCTACAGATCATTAAAAGATTAACATAGTTTTAAACTTTAGGATGCTATGTCTGATTCAATAATTATTAAAAACAGATTAAATGAAGACAGTTACGATCTCACAGTACTGTAGATGTATGAATTTACTCAGTGACTTTAATATTCAAACATGTCAAAGCTTAATTGTTAAACTGTTATTTGTCCAAAAAGTTGAAAAAACAGCGTGTCCACAAACATCTTACTTCCAGTTTTCCAGATGACATCGCCTGGTCGCTTTTCTTCTTCTTGTATTTATCTTTGTACATTTTATTGCGATGTTTTTTACACATCCAGGGTTTTCTGGCTTTGGCCACCTGTGTGGTGGTCTCCGTGCAGCCTTCATAGATGCAGGTCTTGGACACATTCTCGCTCTCTCCGGACGTCTCGTCTTCGTTGAGGTCCTCCGGGCTGGCCGCGCCGTCTCTCAGGTCCGACGTCTCCAGCACGTCGCTCTCGTCGCCGGGGTCGTCCGCGTCGTACGGAAAGTTCTCCTGATCGGACGGAGTGGTGCTGCTCTCCGCGGGCGCTTGACCTTCCTTTCCCGCAGCGTGAACGCTGTCGCTCATTTTGTCTTTTTTAGAAGCAAGACCTCAAATGCCCAGCTGTCATGTGCTTTGTTTTTCAAAAGGGCCAACGATCAGGTCAGTTCCTGTGTGAACTCTGTACACAGTAATTTAGTATAAAAATAGGAGACTAAATGTTTGTGTGTTAGTAAATAAAACGCCAGTTCAATGCATTACGGTAACCAATAAAACGCACAGGAAACGATCACACATGATCACAGAAGGACCAATATCAGTAAATAAACAACGCTGTGATGATGATTACCACCGAGAAAGGACGAGGATTCGCCTGTACGTGATCAGATTCCAGGGCGCCCTCTGGTGGATCCACACAACAGCACAGCTTCTCGTACAGTGGATGCAAAAAGTGAACCATTAAAAGGCATTTTTTCTAATCGATATTTTATTAGCATGTTTCTGTAGGATGAATTGTATTGTATATATTAAATTATGTTATCTATTGTATTACTGTATACATATTGTCTAATAGTTGTTTTGATAATGCACATTTTATTGACATATGTCTGACATATCAGCATGAGTTTCATTTCCTATTTACAGTGCATTATGTACATGCATTTAACAAGTGTTTACCATTGTTCCAAAACTGTAATACAATTTCTATATGACGACGCTGCAGTACCATTTCTGCTGTCTTGTGTTGTTAAATGGATTTATTTTAACCAGGTATTACACTGTCTACTGAATTGTTATTATTGTCATTTTTTTAAACATCAACCTAAATTATAATAATACAACATAATAATGATACATATTTAGGTGTCCATACCAAATGACATGTAAAATACTTAAAGAATTACAAAAGATGACAATACATTCACAGATGTGTGATAAAGCTCTCTCTCTCTCTCTCTCTCTCTCTCTCTCTCTTTGTGTGTCTCTCTTTTAGCAGGAGAGTGATGACACGGTTGATCTCTGTGAGGAAATGCTGCAGATCTCCATGTTTGTGAAGGAACTCCCCGCCTCACTGCTGCATTCTGGGTAAGAGGAGCTGGAGGAAATGAGGTTCTTCAGTCGGTGGAGGGCAATGATTAAGAGGGTAAGCAGGAAGAGCAGCAAGCTGAGGAAGATGGAGATGTAGACGTATACATTCGCAGTCCGTCCATATGAGGCAGCGGCAGCTCCTGTAGAAACAGAGGTGGGGCTGAACCTCAGGAAACTCTCACTGTTAACCTGTGTGCCATTTATCTCCTCCACCGATCCGTCCATCCCAGACATCTCTGTGGGATTTGAAAGTCTGTTGGGTAGAGGAAGTATAGTTACATAATACAGCAATCCATGATTTTCTATAACATAAACCCGCGGGCACCAGGTCGCCCCCAAGGACCACATGAGTCACCCGCAGGCCTGTTCTAAAAATAGCACACCTCACTAGTGAGCTGCGTCTAAAATTTAATTTTATTCTGCTGCTATTCTTTTTTAATCACACTTGCATTTATATAGATTTAAAAATGACAATATCCTAAAAATATGTTTTAATATACATGAAGTTTAGTTGTTATTTCAGAAGAGTGTATCAAACTGGTAGCCCTTCGTATGACTCAGTACCCATGAAGTAGCGCTCAGTTTCAAAAAGGTTGGTGACCCCTGACATAAACTATTATTTTTCAATACACAGTTAATTTTCATGTAGTAAAATTACATAAAACCATGTTATAATTTCAAGGTTTTAATTTCTATTCTATTTATAGAAAAAACAAAAAACAATACAATAGCACACTATTGTAATTGCAATGTAGAAACACACACAACCTACTGGGAGATAGTGCTGACTTTATGCACAGACGATGTTCCTCCGTGCATAAATACTTCAGCAAACAAGGTGTGAATCCTGTAAGATTTCTATTCATTTTAATATTCAATTTCTTCAGTCAAGCACTAACATTAAACTCTAATCTCAGTCAATATCACATCTGACAGGCCAAGAGTTTATGAGCACACAGCACAAATTTGCCTTTTATAATCTCTTTTTTGATCAATTTTGATTTTCTTTCTGTTGAATAAAACAACAACAACAACAAGCAGAACACTTAAATACTTCAGAGTGAATGTGAAGAGGATGGTAATCGCAGTTAATTATGCTTTTTGTATCCAGGCAACATGCGTATCCGTGGATCCGTGGGCTGGTGGGTGTTGTTGTCCGGGTCACGGCTGGTCCATTAGGACTTTGGGGGGTCACAGCGGTGCACGCGGAAGGTCACTCAGATGTTTACACCGCCCGCGTGCTCAGCACATAAATAATAGACCGAACGGCACCTGTGCGGGAAAATGTCACGGTTTTCTGAGTTTAAAAAGAGCAACATGTCAAAAGCTTTTGTTTGACAGGCTGTATTTATCAAAACTGGAACGCAAAATGGTGTTTTTACAGTGCTGGTCTGTTTGTGGTCATATCTGACGTTGTTTTATGACCATAATTGTAAGTGTGCGCAAACCACGAGCCCGCCGGCGTCTCTAATGCTTTTAGCTTCGAACAGGAAAGTCTTTAATATTTACGAGCTGATAGTTTACGCGGCGTGGCATGATTCACTTTTATTTACGAATTTCTCCTGAGGCAAGAATAATTCATCGGGAGTCACCTCAGGTGTGCGAGAATCAATTTTTTACAATTTTGTTTTCAATTCATAAGAGAGCGCATGAGTTGTAGGCGCAATAATGTGTAAATGAGCTGTATGTTTGCCATCTCATTTCAGAGTGCCATATACTTACTGAGGTTGTTATGCATCATGCACTGATTGTAAGAGGCAGATTGAAGAATTTTTTTTAAACCAGTTGTAAGCACAGTCCCAGCTAACAAGACGTTCTCAAAACGTTGGCTACAGTTCTCTAAAGGTTCTCTCACAGTTATTTTAAAATGTTTTTGCAGTAACGTTGGCCAAACGTTTATTTTGAATAACGTTCTTAAAAATAAATAAATAAACAATCAACTAATAAATAATGTTAATAAATCAAAAAATGATCTTTTGAACGTTCCTAGAACATTGAAAATAACATTTTTGTTACTTAATGGAAAGGTTATAGAAACATTCCTACAACCCATAATTGTTGTTGTTATGGTTTCAGTGGTGTTTCAGTGAATTTGTTTTTGAGAATTCCAAGTATTGCACAGATGTTGCACAAACCAAGAGAAGTATTTTTAGAATGTGGTCCACCTCGTAACACAGAACTTGCTATTTGTTTGTTTGGTGGATTTTTTTGGTCACTGAAGCACTATTGTGTGGACGCCATTGGCTGAGCCAAAGTGGGCCCATTGTCTGAGCCTGCGGTTAGACTTATTCTTACAAAAGGAATGATTTACAGCCTCTTTCTCTCTGAGTCATAGTGAGAAACAGATATAGAGGCATGCTGAGGAAGTATTTTTCCTTTGGCACCAAATATCCTATTTAAAATTGTAGCACAGGGGAGTCACACTTATTTTCCTCGACGTTTCTTCAATCAACAGTCAGCTCAGCTACAAATCCAGCTGGCACGCGAGTCAGCGCTACCTCCCCTTGGCTTTTCAATTTATGAGTGAGATCTGAATCCCTGAGGAAATTTCTATGATTTGATTCCTCTTGTGATTCGTCTGTCTCTCTGTGCTGCACCCCCCGCACTTTTCCAGCTCTGAGAGGAGCTCAATGGGCAATTTCAGTCTCCTCTGTAATCTCTGTTTATAGATTTCATTACAGGCGAGTGTGTAGAGCCGGAATGTGGCCATTAAGAAAACAGCATTTAAACAAAGAGTTCCACAGAGGAAGTGATTGGATGAGGGGATGGGGGTTGTATACATATATATATATATATATAGAGAGAGAGAGAGAGAGAGAGAGAGAGAGATTTGTCACTGACTGCAATGTCTGTCAGATGACATTACAAGTGTCTGAAATATTTATACCATGACTGCTCACCATGACTTACTACCTTGGAGGATTTTTCCAAGGTATCCTTTAACAATCACTACAGTATGACAACAGTATATCTGAATGATGAAATGAATCACATTTCAGTCATTTTGTAGCCGAGGTTTTCTCATTTAGGATTAAATGAGGATGTCACAGTGGGCAGCGTCAGGAATGTGTGTCTGAAATATTTGTGCCAATGCTCATTGTGATTCATTACCAAAGGATTTTTACATAATATATTTTGCACCATTTTACAAACATCATTTATATTTTATCTTGTTTTAAAGAACTGCTGCGCAATTAAATTTTTTCACGTTAAAAAACATTTAATCACATTAAAAGCATTTATTTTAACATTGTATTGATGGTATATTTAGTGTTTAATTATTTAAGTTAAGTGATCAATAGGTCTCTGAAGTATTTGTGTGACTGCCCACTGTGACTTATTGCAGAGGGATTTATCCAATATATGTTTATAAATCATTTAGTTTGATTATCGTTTATCTCAGAATGACTTATTGACATTTCAATCCATTCATTTTATTTTGCTCAATGATGCCTCATCGGTGCCTCATCAGTGCCTCATCGGTGCCTCATGATGCCTCATGATGCCTCATCATTTAAACCGTAGAGTTTGAATACAAGTAACATTTGAATACAAGTGAAAACTTAAGAATGAACTTTATCTGTGACACAAAACACAGCTCGGGCTGTAATCTAACAGACTGTTATTTAGCGGCGCGCTTCATTGAACTGCATTGATAGAAAGAGCTACTGACCTTTCTTATGCAGAAGAGTGTCGTGGTACTAAAACACACAGCTAGCTGTCACGCTCGTCTCGTGATCCTGCTGTAAATTCCTCATGGCCTCGCTTCAGCCGAAACATACGCAGAAATAGACGTCGCTGTTGTTTGTATTGTGAGCCAATGAGGAAGGTGATGTTTGAACGTGTTCAGTCTCAACAGTGAGCTGGATATCGACTGTCCAGCTGTTGTACTCAAAACTCCCCCTCCCTCTCTGTGCCTCATTTCATTCCTATCATCTCTCTCTCTCTCTCTCTCACTCCCTCTCATCTCCATTGACGTGTTTTGTCTTTCTTTACTTGCAGATTGTTCTCGATTTACGTTTTAATTAAAGACAAAAAAGATGTTTGATCACCATTGTACAAGGTCGTGCAGAACTCTCATACGATGACACATTCGTCTGTGATTTAGTAACTATAATTAGCATTTGAATACCTTTGTGATATCACCTTGTCTTGTAGATGTTGCTGTTTTTGACACCAGTAACAAAAGGGAGTCGGACTGCAGTCTGATCCAAACGAGGGCTTGTTTTTTCCCATGGTGCCGTGCTCAGTCATTCATATCAGACAGAACTAATCACCACCCTCTTCAACATCACAAGAGCGAAGACCTCTCACTCTCTCAAACATCACGCTTTATTCTCACACATGAAACACCAATGAGCTTTTAATAATATGAGCACTCAGTGAGACCTTCAGCCATGCAGGAGATATCAGGGCTGACGGAGTAATATTGTTTGTGTCTGACTGCATTAGGGCCTTATTGAATTTATGAATGATTTAGCCTAAAATAATTCTGTATTTCAGCTATATGACATTCAAACATATTTGTTTAGGTTTGACTAATTATTAAGGTTTGCTTGTTTGTCTTTGTTGTGAACACCTGCAAATGCGAAAAGAAGCAGAAGTAGCATTTTATAAAAAAAAAACAGTTGGGAGAAAACGTTCCCAGCAACAGGAAACATTCTCAGAACATTGGCTAAAGTTCTCTTAAAGTTCTCTCAATGTTATCAAAAACGTATTTGCAACATATAACAGTTATATATATACAGTTATATATATCATATATCAAAATGTTTTTCTTAGGTTATAAGTGGAACATTTTAAAAACATTACAAAATTGACAAAATGTTTAAATAACGTTCTTAGCAATAGTTTCAATACAACGTCTAAAAAAACATTTTTAATGTTCCCAGAACGTTCATAATAACATTTTAAACATTTTTGTTACATAATGGACATGTTAGGGCAATATTCTTACAACCTAAAATTGTTAGCTGGGTTGGCAATCTAGCTAACTGTGTGTCAAAAAATCACAATGGCCACAATCTCTCTGATAAAATCTTGTGATTTGTTATCTCGGTAACTGAATGCATGACATGTCTTCCACAGAGACTGGAGCAGGCTGGCATATGCACAGAGCTTGGGATGCAGGCAGTGGGGCAGAGCTATGCATGTCAATAGGAAAGACGCCTCATGCCTCTGGGAATGTCTTATCTTCTCAGTTCTGTGCACTGAAGATGGCAGAATCTCCTCTAGATTCTGGATCGCCGCAATACAAAGCATGGCTGTCTGGCAGGATGAGTTCTGTTATTGTTTTGTATCATGACAGCAAATTCAGTTGGAGTGACAATGAACGATTGCGTTTCCAAGTAATCAGTACAGATTCATCTTTAACCAACTCTGCTGTCCATCTGTTTAGACCATTCATCTTCATATCCTTTAATACATTCTCTTGTCTCACAAAACTTCAAGGACAGGGAAATTGAGGGCATCATCTAGACATATATTGGCCCTCCTCAAGTGTCATCTCAGATGCCCGCTGGGGGACGTGGTTACCCTCCCCGTGCCCCCGCTGTGCTTGAATCTGTCCCTTGGCTCTTCATAATTGCTCCAGCTAATGCCAGCGCTGAGGCTTATGAGTGACTCCTGTAGGATTCTGATAAGAACATGACATTAGTTGTTTCTAGTTCATGGAAGTGTATAAACCAGAGAATGTTCTTATGCCCTTGATGCAAGCGATTCTCGGCGTGTGTATTGCCATCGCATTGAAGTGGGTCAGATGTTAACGCATGCCAGTCGACTCCAGCGCAGCCTGGACCGTTGTGATTAGCCTGCATTCTTACTGCAGCGGGAAGGGTCGCATGGACAATGAATCATGCGTTAACCCGGCGTCTGCTCTACTGGTTTCCACAAGAATGTCTTTTTAAAGAAGCTTTATGGCAGAAACAGGCAACACGTCAATCAGGATTATCCTGCCAATGCGCCGTGTGGAGCTTTACACAGCGGAGCATGTCGGAGTGGCACTCCATGGAGAACAAATTCCTCTTTTCCCTTTTTTTTTTAGTTTTTCCCAGCCGAGATGATGGTCTTTGCAAAATAATCAAATTCTCAGAGGTTTTACTGTATGTCTTACACGCTGTCATACAACAGACATGAACGTGATCAGCATTACAGTAATGGAACAGAGACACTGAGAAAAGCAAACACGTGTTTAAAGTTCAGTTAATAAACCCACAGATGTTTGCTGTACAGTCAGCAGATCTATAGAGGTCAATTTTTCCATTCCGGGTGTGATGTCATGTTCAAACCACCACAGGGTGATAACCTTTGACCCTTACCCATGATTCCATAAGACTGTCCTCATGATGTCTCTGTGTTATTTATGACAAAATAAATTCAACGTGGCTGGTGAAAGCAGTGATGTACCACCAAAAGAGGATAAACTAGGAATTATTATGTGTACAAAATTTGAATTGTTTAATAATCCAACCTAATTTAAATGAATTAAAATTCATTTACAGCAACTTAAAAAGTCTCCCAGTCAAATCATTTGCCAGTTTCTTCTCCTGAAGGAACCTTTAAAAGAATGAGATAGAAAAATCCATATTTAATCACCCATCTTATTCTACCACATTAAACTGCATCACAGCTTTAGCTCCGCAGTGTCTGGGCACCACACAGGAAACTTACCGCTGACAGTTTACAGCATATATGAGAAGTGGAAATTTATTGCTATAGCTCAGCTGCCTGCAGACTGTCAGCTGCAATATATCAAGGTAATGGAATGGCAGGGACCCAATTCAATCTGCTCTACGGGGTTATTCTGAAATGTAGTTACAATCTTCCTCAAATAAACGTGCACAAAAATGAGCCTCTTCATGTTATGAATGATCAAATGACATTAACTGTGTTTCAGGGCGATTCTGCAAACAGCTGTTGACTCTGTTTTGCTGACTAGTGTCAGCAGGAAAATAATCCCTTTGAGGTTTATATCAACCTCCACTATAGTCAACACAAGTTTAATCTGCAGCTCTGGATTTTCTGTAACACATCTAGATGCTGGTTTTACCACAGTGTCTGATTTAGATCTCAATGAGCCGCCTCAGTCTCGCTCTGTCTGTCAAGACTCTATTATTGTTGAAATCTCTGTCTGTGCCAGACAAAGAGAAAACAACAGCGTTAGGGATGGTGAGGAAAGAATTCATCAGTTCCAGACAGAGCCTGTTTCCTAGAATAAACTCGAGGATTGACGATCCTGTTAAGACAGGAAGACTTCATTCCTTTTCTCTGTAAACAGAATGTTATGGATTGACAGGCTCGGTCATCATTCAAGTTCATTGTATGGAAACAAAGGTAATAAAAGTGAATGGTGACCGAGAAGCGGACAGTTCCTAACATTCCATCTTTGTCTTTCGCAGAAGAAAGTGATTTGAAACAACATGGAAACATGTATTTTGTTGTCGGACTATCTGTTTAATTGCTTTGTGTGTCACCTGAAATGTTTTGCATTTGGATTAAGCAAAACAACTGCTGAGATTTGCCATGAAAACTCATTTGTTTGTTTGTTTACAGTGGTATTCTGGAACCTCTTGTTCAGGTTTAATTCATGTCAGATGAGCTGTGAATGCTTCTTTCTTTAAAGCGCATGTGGAGATGTTTTGCTTATGCCGATTTTTATAGTAATGAGAACTTTAATTGGATTTAGTCTGAACCGTGATCAAGAGCCCCTGCAGTGCTCATTCAGTCCATTTTCAGAGTGAACAAGAGAGTTTGTCACGCCGAGAGTCCGTTTTAATTGAGACTCGAGAGCTTGTGCTGATAAACATCCCCAGTATCTTGAAATGATAGCAACACAATACAGCTGTAAGCTCTAAATCTGGGTAGTTCAAATTCAACACAGAGCAATAAAATCCTGCAGTGTACCACTGTCTTCTAAAACAACAAACATTTCTCTAATTGCTGTATAATTGTAATGCAGACAGATTGTATGACATCATCTCAATTAAGAGACTGCATGAAATATTTGTACTTTTAAAGAGTCATTTGTTGCACCAGTGAACTGCAAAAGGGATCAATTAAATTGTGAACCAAATACAGCATCCAAAATATTTTGCGCCTTATAAATGTATTAATATTTTAACCCTGAATATTAAAGTTGAAGATAAAAGCGCATTTGTTTTGTGCGTCGTCGGCTAGAAGTCTATACGTTCGTGTTGCAAGCTCCGTTTCTATGGTTACGTTTTCACCCTTACCCTTAATTTGAAACGTCTGCAAAAGCAACAGGACTCAACCAAGCGCGAATGTGCTAATTAGTGTCGTGTAGATCGGGAATTAACGTTGACGTGCACGTATAAAGGGGCTGAAGCGACGGTCACGTTTAAACAATTTGCGCTCTTGGTGACATTTTAAAGAGGTTAGCGTAAAAAAAACAAACAAGGTTTGTCGCTCTTTTCCGTAGTTCAGCTTTGACCGTAAATTCAAAATAATTGTGTTGAGTGGCGGGTTTCTAGAGTTAATGCACGTGGTAAATTTAAGATGGTGGTTTTATTGCGCTTCATGGCTTTGTTGACGGTGACGTTAAATGCCTTTATTTCCCCTTTTATCTTAAAGATGAGTTCCCAAAGCCTCGCCCCTTATTCCAGTCGTAACGGTCAGGAGAACATCATGGGTTTGAGAAAAGTGGACGGCCTGGGCGCATACGGGCCCGGCCAAAGGGTTGCGTTTGGCGTTTTGACCGAGAATCATCAACACAACCGCGTATTTGGCGAGGTTAGTGTCGATGACTTGCGCGTTACATCAGAGCTGTAAAGAAATTTGACGCGTTTTTTGCCTTTTAAGGTTTCGTCCAAATACGGCTCGGCATTTCATGAGCTATCTATCCAAAACGCCCGCGCATGCCAGTCCGGAACACTTGGCGTGCACGTGTCCGAGCATGTCACTGCGCACTCTGTTGAGCAGTCTGAGTCGTTCTTGGATTCGGAGCTTCTCCTATTAGATGATGCCGTCAATGATCTTGGCTCGGGTATGACAAACTTGTTGCTAAGAGAGCATACTTGTCCATACTTGTACTGAAGGACCTAAACCTGTAAGTCAATGTTTAGGGTCGTGCATGGACGCGTCAATGCAGTCACTGCATGAGGAAGACGCAAGTTCACAGGATATCTTGTGCGTCCCGGAATATGCAGAGGACATCCATAGATACCTGCGTGAATGTGAAGTTGGTACACTTAAGAGCACCTTAAAACACTTTGGGACTCTTGTCTGTAGATGGTAACATGCTGTGTCCTTCAGATTAAATACAGGCCAAAGCCCAGCTATATGAAAAAGCAGCCGGACATTACCAACAGCATGAGGATTATTCTTGTCGACTGGCTGGTTGAAGTTGGTGAGGAATACAAGCTGTGTTCCGAGACTCTCCACCTGGCTGTGAATTACCTGGACCGCTTTCTTTCGTGCATGGCTGTGCTCCGAGGAAAGCTGCAGCTTGTGGGAACCGCTGCCGTACTCCTGGCTGCGTAAGTGAGGAGCACGTTTACGTAGGTCTGTACACACTTAACTTTGAAACAAATTAGATTTTCCTTTTAGGAAATATGAAGAGGTTTATCCCCCGGAAATTGACGAGTTCGTGTACATCACGGATGACACGTACACAAAGAAACAGCTGCTCAAGATGGAGCAGCACTTGCTCCGAGTGCTCGCCTTTGATGTGACCGCGCCCACCGTTCTCCAGTTTTTGACGCAGTACGCTTTGGAAGTGCGTGTCTGTTCCAGGACTATGAACCTGGCTTTGGTAAGACTAAGTGTGAATTATTTGCCTTTCTTGCTGATTTGGGTGTTGAGTTGACTTGTTCTTCTGCTCTGTAGTATCTTTCAGATTTGAGTCTTCTTGAGGTGGAGCCATTTGTGCAGTATTTGCCATCCAAGATGGCTGCTGCAGCATATTGCCTGGCCAACTACACCGTCAATGGGGCTCTATGGGTGAGTTCAACCTTTATTTGGATGCACCAATTGACTTTAAGCCTTAATGGTACGTGTAGGCTGTATGTTTCCAAGGTCTTAAAAGTAGGGTTGCTTGACTTGTAACTGCTTGTACAAATGAGCATCCTGCCCTTAGCTACTCTCTTTGGGTGGTGGTGTCTTGGTCTTGGTCTTGGTCTAATCTACTTAAATGGGTCTTTTGTATTTCGACAGCCTGAGAACTTGTATTGCTTTACTGGTTACTCACTGGCGGTCATCAGTCCATGTTTGATGGCGCTTCACAAGCTTCATAAGGGTGCAGCAAGTCGACCTCAGAGAGCGATACAGGAGAAGTTCAAGAGCTCAAAGTAAGCCGGTCTCTTCTGTACATGTCCAGTGTTGTGTTTTGCTTTGCTTTTAATAAGTTCTTGTCTTTAGGTATGGTGGTGTGTCTGGGCTTAAACCTGTGGAGACTCTGCCTCTACAATGATGTTTTGGGGGTGGCCATATGGATGCCTCAATGCCAATAACGAACTGCAGCGCTTAAGTGTTTTGTAAATACTGAATGGACGTGATTCTTTTTAAATGTGGTTTTAGATTTTTAAAATGTGATTTTTATCATAGGTCAATAAGGCCATAACTAATAAAATGGGAACTTGTTTCTGAGTCCAACATGCTGTTGGTCTAATAGCTGTACTTTAGCATATGACTGGAAGTAGGGTTTTTATATTTTTGCCCAGTGTTTTTACTTGTCTGTGTCTTGTACTTTTTGCAATATCATGCACTTCAGATTTGATGCTGTACCCTACCAATAAAATGAAACGAGTGCCAGTGCTGTTGTGTTTGTGCAGTTACAGTTCAAAAGGTAGCGTCAATGCAGAAAGTGAAATACACCAGGGTGTATGGCGCTATCTAGCGTCCTATTGTGTCCATGTCTGTCAGGTGACCGCTTTAAACGCGTCAATCTGCACTGACGCTTTGGCTTGCCCTAAAACTTTGTAGGTACTTTACGTAGCAGTTTGTTACTCACTACGCCACTCACCGGTGTTTAAAAGTAGGCAGTAACTTTTGCGCTCGTCTAACGAATATGTAGTGCAGCTGCGTCGTTAAAAATAGCACTACGTAGCAATGTAGTAAAACCCGCTTGATTACATTGTCATCTCTCGAGTTAGGGGAGAGATGACACACTTGACCTGGCGTCGGTTTTACAATAGCTATAAGTGCGTTGCATGAGATCCGTTTTTAAAGGCTGGTATGGAGTCCAGAGAACCGGTCGAAGTTCACCAAATTCGCGAGCACTATGAGAAAGCGCTCCAGTGTCTAAATTCTGGACTTCAATATGATGAGGCGGGGAATAAAGCGCAAGCCCTCGTTCGGTACAGACTGGGCAGGCGGCACATTCTCAGTGGGCTGGAGGTGAACGCAATGGGTCCCCGTTGTGTCGGACCCAGCTGGGACTTTGCGCGACAGACGCAGCTAAGGATGAGCAAGACTTTGAGCACCATCACTGCCCGTGTAGCTGTACTGGAGTCCACGCCGACCCCGGGTCAGCGTCTTTATCTGACCCTTCCCGTCTTACGGGACCCCCAACCTCAAAACGGCACCAGAACACGTCTCCCAGGCAACCAGAACTCCGCTTTAGGTGGGACACCAGTTCTTCCGCCCTCACCCGTGGTGGGTACTGCTGTACCCAGTGAGCTTCCACCAGCCTACACCCCACAACCAACAGATGGACATTTGTCACTCTCTCACGGAGGGCTGTTTCAATCTGCTCCACATCAGATACCCCAGCGTCACGTTCCTGCCCCTATCAATATCAGAGAGGCAGGAATGGAGATTATGTTCTTGCCCAGTGGGGTGCAGATGTTCTTTGTATCAGCTGAGGGTCAAGTGAGCGCCCCCTCTTATCCGGGGTTCCTGCGGATAAACATGCACAATAACCAGAACTCCAGCAGCAGGCCCAGCTATGCGCCAGCCTACCTGCAGGTAATGTTACTTAAATATGATTAAAACTTACATCATGAGTAGATTTCGGGTGAGTGCTTTAAAAAGTATAATTTCTTTGTGTGTGTACAAAATTGGCCGAATTTTGGAAAATGTCTGTGAAACAAACAGTTGAAAATCAACCAGTGTGAATATTTAAAGCAATCTGCAGCAATTCTAATAACTCACAAAATAGCCAAATCCTTCATTTATGCTGCAAAAAATTGTTTTATTCTCCACTTTAACCAGATGCTCACACAAATGTGTGTTTCTGTTTGATATAAATCCATTTTCCTTTGTCAAACAGCAAAATGGCTAACAGCTAAATAACTTAGATTACTATCATGCTTATGTTATACAATTACAGGCACGGTCTTGTACGTAATGAAACAGAAAGAGGAGCAGAGAGCGTGTGTCTTTCACAAAGAAAAGTGTCAGTTTCAGGCAGACATTTGCCATGTTGGGGTTTTCGGTCACAGCACAGTCACATTTTCAATTGCTTGTTTAGAGTCCAGATGAGACACATTTTGGCAGGTTGGCACAGTTCATAAATACATTACGCAGATGTCAGAAAGGATAGCTCCAACGCTCCTCCTCTTTTGACATGCTGATGGTTTCTTTCACATCCAGTTCAAGCCAGTTTAACCAGACCGGTGTTGGTTATTTCAAAGGCTTTAAGTATGACACCAATGGCACTTTTGTGGTGTTGGTCCGCATGCTGTTTCAGCAAATAACATTTCATTGAATGGCTGTCCATCTGCACTGTGCAATACTGGCAGATTTCCATTTGTCGAGGCTCGCTGTCCATTGCTGTGTGGCTTGATCTGGGACACGTGCAACACGCGCTGTAACATAACGGCTGCCTGTGTCCAATAGTGTTCCATTGTCCTGCGTTAGTCATCCAGAACAAAGGCTTAGTGCGGTCACACAGTGGTTCCGAAATATGCAATAAAATTCCAAACTTGTTTGACCACAAATGCCCCTTGATTCTGACAATGATGTTCAAATACTCAAATATATAATACTAATTATTGTAGCCTTTTAAAGAGCAAACTCAATAAACATGAATTTGATTTTGTGACCCATGTTTGCAGGTGTGTGATTGGATCCATCCACTGTACCCAGACTCACCTGTCTTTCTCAGCAACAAAGGTGTGTTTACATTCCCTGACATCACAGCCCCAGGTTCCTACGTGGGGGTGGTGCTGTCCTCAGAAGTGCCTGCAGCAGATAGAGATTTATTTCAGGAGCAACTGTCATTGCTGGCACAGCTCAAAGTCCAGGTAATCTTTGTGATTTCACACTGTAATAGTTTCAGATCGTATGCCAGTAATTTGGTGTAGCTTTTAGATGTTGCTCCTTAAAAATATGGTTTATATCTGTTACTGGTCAAAACTGAGGTCTGTCTTTTCATTGAAGGTAGATGATGGACCAAGTGGAGCTACAGGAACAGGCAAAACCCTGAGCGAGAAGGTTCCTGTTGGTCCACCTTCAGAAACATCTGCTGAGTCACCAGGAGGGGCGGACAAAATTCTTCCTGGATGGAGTGAAAAAATTTCACAGAGTGTTTTAGCAGGTCTAAACTTCAAAATCAAATTGCCAAGCGAATAGAAGTGTGTGTGTGTGTGTGTGTGTGTGTGTGTGCGCCTTAGTGATACTTTTAAAACATTGTCCACCAGAGGTCACTGTTCAGTTATTATTAAATCTGTCATTGAAGTCCAGTGCATCTCAAATTATGCCTTTAACTATAACTTACTATTTCATTGTGACTATCAAATAAGCCTTTTTGAATAGTTTTTGACCAACAGTAATTCTTCAATGAAAATCATTAGACTTATTGATTCCTGTGAAACCGGCCCACCTGAGCTGATTTAATTGAGAAATAACAGACTTTTTGTGATGTGTCAACTATGCTGCCATACACAGGGACATCCTGGCTGAGTCGGGGGCTTGTGCGAGGAGCTGAAGCTACAGGTAAAGCCATCCAGAAAGGAGGAATCAAGCTACGGGAGAACATAACTCCAGAGGAGACCCCGGCAGAGGTCAGCCCCACAGTTACAAGGGGCTTAAATACAGCTAGGCAGGCAACTGGGGGCGCTGTGAAAGTCAGTCAGTTTCTAGGTAAAACGGTTTGAAGTCACTTTGAATATTACAAGTGTGAATTTGGATTGACAGACTGACCTAGCAAAGCAGTGTGCTCAGTAACTGTTTGTGTGATTTATCAGTGGACGGCGTTGCTACCGTGGCTGATAAAGTTGGGAAGGAACTCGCTCCGCACATCAAAAAACACGGCAGCAAACTTATCCCAGAATCCCTCAAGAAAAATAAAGATGGCGTCTCCACAGTGGACGGAGCCAAACTAGTGGCAGGAAGTAGCATACAAGGTCATCCAATAAATGACATTTATACTTTATATGTAGACATTTAGCAGATGCTTTTATCCAAAGTGACTTTTAAAAGTGATTAATTAATGATTAAATGTCCTGCTAAATTTTAGCCATAATTACACCACCCCTCTTATTGAACTGTACTTGCTTTTAATGCCTTTAGGCAACAATTTTATCCAGAGTTCTCTTATAATCACAAGCACGTCTCATGTATTCATATACTTTGGTACTTCACTTTGGTAATTCACATGTCATTCTTGCAATGAGACTGTGCTATTGCGATATTGCATTTAGGTTTAATCAATGCTTATTAGTATATCTACATTTTTACAGTCCTTTATAACTGTGCGGAAAATATTTTGGTCTTATTTTGACCTTCATTGACCTGCAAACTTTGTTTTAAACTGTAGGTTTATCAAATATCTGGTCCAGTTTGGAAACGCCAGCAAAAACGATCGGCAAAAGTTTAACTTCAGAAACTGTCACTACTGTGAGGCACAAGTAAGCGTTTGTTGTTTTTCTGTTGTTCCGCCTTTTAGGACTATCTGTAATTCATTGTTTTATTTCTGTTCTCTTATTCTTTTCCTCTAAAGTCCTGAGGCTGCTGTTTCTTATTATATATTTGTCTTAACTTTACTGTTTGGGGAACGGCTTAATTCACTCTTTCCTATTTTTTTCAGATTTAGGGGTCTGGGAAAATTCTCGGACCCCCCTAGCAACATATAAATGGTGGCGGGTAAAAACGCTGAGGTTTTTCTGGCTAACGCTTTTGGCTGAGTTCTAACCTTCCCACGGTGCCTTATTTTATTGAGGTTGCTGAACTGGTGCTTGTTTTTGCTATCTGTGTGTGTTTCTTGAATTAAACAAATCCTAATCTGTGTGCACTGTGTTCTGTTTTAAAAACAGTATTTTGAAGACCAATTATCTGCTATTATTTTCAACTTACACAATATGGAGCTGAAGTCGTTGTCATTTAAACCTCATAAGACTAATCATTTCCGTTAAGCCCTTTGTCATCTCTTGAACTCGGCGAGATCTGTTTTGGAATCGCTCCTGTCAGCTATGTTCTCTTTGATCATCTCCATGTTTGTGATCAGGTATGGAGATGAGGCAGGTCAAACTACATACACTGCGGTACAGTCTGCTGTCAATGTAGGTGTCACGGCATTTAATGTGGACAACCTGGGCATCAAGGGTATACTGAAGACCGCAGGCAAGCAAACTGCAAAAACAATGACCAAAAAATCTGAAGCAGAGGAAAGTGAGAAGCCATCTAAGAAAGGAGAGAATGAGAAAACGTAATTGCTTAAACACAAATCAATTTGCTTGTCGTGAAGTTTAATATCAAAAAGTATCTTTTTGTGCTGTCATCAGATATTTTGCTTAAAGGGAAACTATTTTATCTGTGCGATGTTTACAGAAGAAAATGCACTTAGGCTCTTTGTATCAGCAGGAAAGTTTACTATCACTTATACAGCCTTTCTTAAACATAAGGTTTTGTAAATAAATAAAAAGTTTAATTTTTTCTTAAGACACAACTATTCAAGTGTTTTGTTGATGTTAATATATTTGTAAACAAATAACAAATGCAGACTATTTGCTTGAATGTCTATTTTTCCAGCGTATCTTATGGATTTTAATGTAAATAATGACATTCTGCATCCTCTAATTTCATGTGATGGATGTCTTAATTCCAGAACAGAACAACAATAATCAACAATCTGTGGCATACCAGAAATGGTAACCTAACTCGTTTAGAAACGGGCAGTACAATGATACAGTGACGGTATCTCATGGCAATACCATGGTACGTTTTCGTACAGGTAGGTACAGGTGCTAGGACCCAGCTTGGTCCCCAAGTCCAGCTGTATTGAGGCTGTTTGTAACCATGGATACAGCCTGACAATCGGCCAGCAGCACAGAAAACGGAACCTGGGAAGTATTTACTAGCAAAAGATGAATGAATCTGATCATGGAGTTATTGCGTTATCTTAACTGCAAGCAGACCTTGAGCTGGACTGAGAGGTCAAGTAAGTCCAAATATCTTTATAAAGCCCTTGACTTACTTTGCTGTTTTAAAATAAATTAATAAATGTTTGTTAACGTGAATTTAGAGTAATGCTTATTGTGTTTCGCTCACATAAAAATAAGTACGCATTGTAGTTTTTATCTAAAGGACAATGTGTGGCTCTTTGAGGGAGATGGTGCAGGATTCTGTGTGTGACCTGAGGAGCACGTTGGCTTATTTGGGTTATACACGATCAAACATTTTCCTAAAACTTTAGAGATTTCTATCACTTAATTTTGCGTTTGTATTCTTCAGTGCTAAAAATAAATCTCACTAAGTAGGTAAAGACGGTTTTAATTAAAATCTGAGTGTACATGTTACTCAGAGAACGAGGGCCGGACGAGACGCAGCTGGAGTCAAACGGCAGCTAGAAAAACAAAGCCGTGTCGAAACCCTCCGAGGTGTTAAGAATTCTATAAGAACAATAATACATTTTATTTTTATAGTTAATTTATATAAAATAATAAAAATAAAAAACGAAATAAGAGAACACCTTTCGTTATAAATTAGCATTTAGTAATATAAATTTACTAAATGTGAAATAGTAAAAAAAGGTAGATTAGAGGACAATTCTATTTTTAAGCTGTAGGGGGCATCACAGTTCCACTGCCTCTTTGTATAGACTGAATGTAGCAGGGATCAATTCACCATGTATTCTTGTACAGTGTTGGTGTCAGTTTCACATATATATTTCATATATAGGTCTGCCAGGTCTCTTCATTAGTGTATCTATCATATATATATATATATATATATATATATGTAGGCAGTACCATAAGCCATATTTATAACTTAGAAATAAATGTGTCGCTGCCACAGTGGAGAAAGAAAGGTTTCTCACACTGAGTTTAGATATGGACTTGTAGTCCTGTGGGTGTGTTTAAGAGTATATGCTTTGCCTGCATTGGGGGACCAAAGAGGTAGTTAAAGAAAATCATCTAAATCGTGGGGACCAGCCTATGGCCTATGAATTATAATTAGCTAATACAATAATGCAAGTATTTTCACAGGTCCTGCAGTTATTAATTGTTTTTCATATTTCATATTTTCAGATCGACTGGCATTTATTTGCTTGTATGATGCAATCACAGTGGTAAGTACATTTCAGCAGCAAAACTGCAAAACCCATCATTTAAAGATGCTACAAAATTCAGACATGCGCAGTATGTGACACCCTCATCATCAAATACAAGTTTTTGTATTATTGACATTAACACACATTTACCACTATACGTTGTGACTCCCTCACTCCCCCTGTCTGTGCACAATGGCAATAACATGCTGTATTTTAGACGTTACTGTTGAGTGGTGCACTTGTTTCTCATTACCGCCTAGCCAAGCTGAATACGGACCTCTGCCAAAGAAGAGATTAAAATCAATTTGCTGAAACAGCGTGAAACAATATTTAATCAGCGAGCATTATTCTGTGAAAGAGAAAAGGGGGAGAGAGAGGGACTTAGTGAGCCATTGCCACAGGGATGAGAGGATAATTAGAATATTTAAACAATGAAAATGGTCTGGGGTTACTCATGACCCTAGGCAGGATATACAAAGGAGAAGATGATACTGCGTCTTAATTGCATTGTCCATTCAGTGACTATGGTAACTATCTTATCTAAGTCACTTTGGTCATCTGAGCTTATTAGAGAGGGATTTGAGCTGGTTCATTACCGTTTAATCAGCGAGGCATCGCGAGGATGACAACAGAGTGTGTTTCTCAGCTGCTTAATGTACTTTACTGTAGGAAACAAATGAGCTTCTGCTGATTGTTAGTGCTATCAGCTTCTGTCATCAAATGAGCAAATCATTTCTTTGACAAAATATCTAACATAAAAATACAAGTCTGATGGTATTTACTACATTTTAAAATCGTATTACTTTTGTGTTCTAAACCTGTATGGTGCAGTTTTTAAAATTTATTTGACACAAAAAATAATTTAAGATTCTTTATATAGATTAATTCCACATTTAATTGTTCATAGTAACCAGAGAGCTCCAAAAACACACAACCTTTTACTAAATAATTTTTTTAATCCTATATTATCTCATTATTATGCATCATATTATATATTTACATTTGTCAAAAGTGGATATGTTTATTGTTCATTATGCTGTTATACGGATGATCTGAGACTGAGGCTGAAACTGCAGACTGCTGAGAAGAACAGCTTACAAACTCAGCTGCTGGACCTCCAAATGAGAATCATGCAGGAGAGGTCAGGCCCCACCCTCATGTTCTGCTCCTCTCTCCTCAAAGAAAGAACCCAGATTGTATCCTGTAGAACCTCCTATTCAGAAAACTGGCTCTTAAATCGAGCTATTGTATCACCTTGTTGTTCAAAATCTCAGGATATGAAGTGAAACCTGATTTCCATTAACGTGGGAGTGAATGAATCAGATTTTCAGATGCTGAAGTCCCTGAAGGTATGATGGCAATTATCTTGTGATTATGCTGACATGAGAGTGCTCACTGCAAGAATCAGGAAGGACTGCATTCTGTATGCTGTACATGTTTGGTTATACATGAAGAAAATACAGTTCTTTGTGTCAGTACTTTTCATATTTTAAATGTGTTTTTTCTAGGCTTATCAGAAGGTCTATGAAGAGAGATGTGCTTATCTTGCAGAAATGGCAAAGGTAAACAATGCTTTAAAAACAAATTGTTCTTTCTTTTACATTTAATAATCGGATAGAAGCAGCTTCAGTACATTCAAATTATACATTCTGATACATTTTGACAACAGTTTCCCTTAACCATGGCTATGCTAGCAGCATGCTCTAGTATTGCAGAAACCTGCAGGCTGAGTGAGGCATATAAAGTCATTCCACTATAAATAAAGCTACTTTTTTACCTAAATGTGATTACACTAGTTTTCACAGAGCTCTAAATAACACGACCATTGTGAAAATACTAGATGTCCATGTTTTATATGTCTTTATTTACATTTTCAGCAAAAGCCAGAGGAATCTGAAGCACAGGTCAAATGAGGTAAGAGGGTCTGTCGGTCCCTCGATTTAAATACTAATGCAGTGTTGGGAATGTTGGTATACACACGGCTTATATAATGTTAAAAGTTAAAACTAAGTTCAGTATTTTTGTAAGTACATGCATAACTTGTTGGGGCCACATCTGAATGTAATTTAATGTACAAAATTCAACTTTTAAATAAATGATTTTGTGTCTTATTTCAGTGGGTTTTGTGAACTCCTGTTATTCCCTTTAATGTATTGCCAGGTCAACATCAGGGTTTAGGTTAAGCGTGACAAGACCGTCTGTGTTTCAGTCTAGTCTTATAGGCCTACGTAATTATAATGAAAACACAATGTTTTGTTATGACCTAAGAGAGTTTGAGCAGCCCACAAGGATTGTACCTTTCTTTCATCTGATCGGGTCCATGAGGGAGCTTCGAGAAATATACTTCTGGAGCACCTTCATGCGTGAGAAACTGGGAGGGGTGTGCGTGCGCGCGCGTGTGCGTGCGCGTTGGCAGGGACGGCTGTGGCAGGTCTGCGGTGCGGGGCTGCATCTCAATGAGAAACTGGCCAATGTAAATCACCGCAAGACACGGAGAGAGAGAGAGAGAGAGAGAGAGAGAGAGAGCAGCTGCCGACCGAGCAGACTCCTCTGCGGGACAACAAAGAAGGTGCCGAACTCACATCACGACTTCTGTCGGCATAACTCAACATCTGAATCCTGACTATACAGAAAAAATCGTGAATATTCTTCACATTTAGGCAAGTATTTAGATTTATTATTTCCTCTCGACGTGATATACACCAGATCACAAAATCGCCAATAGTTTTGACATCGCTGTTACGATGGTTTTATTCTGACCAATTACAAATTCATTTTATATTTAATACGATTTCTAATATAATCTAATTGAACCGATAGGTTGGTTATAAAATTGTTAAAATCAAGAAACCTTTATCAAGCTGTGAGCTATTTTTTTTTACCTGCGTCAGTTGTTGATGAATATCGTGACAGCTGTATTAATGTAAATAATGAGCGCGTGCTTTGATAAGCTGCTTGAACCTGTTATCAGTCGATCGCGTATGTGTTAGTCAAAGTGAGAGACAGTCAACAACAACTACACAATGACAGAGGCAGGAATTAATGAGCTTTAAAGCCGACAGGAACCGTAAGCTGTCATCCAAAGTTATTTTCAGCAAAGATATAAACTGACATCCACGATTCCTCTGTTTTTGTAATTTAGCCCCCTAATTTGCCCTTTGACCGGACGAAATGGAGGAACATTTTGACGAGAGAGATAAAGTTCACCGCAGCCGCCGGAACGGAGGGCAACCGAACGGGCTCCTGAGCCCCACTCACAGCGCTCACTGTAGCCTGTACCGGACACGCACCCTTAAGGCGCTGAGCTCGGAAAAGAAGGCGAAAAAAGTGCGCTTTTACCGTAACGGCGACCGATACTTCAACGGTATAGTGTATGCCATCTCATCGGACCGGATCAGAACCTTTGACGCTTTGCTGGCTGACCTGACTCGCACTCTTTCGGACAATGTCAACCTGCCTCAAGGGGTCCGAATCATCTATGCCATTGACGGTTCCAAGAAAATCACCAGCATTGATCAGCTGGTGGAGGGTAAGAAAT